>JRUC01000119.1:0-39381 GCA_000806385.1 Leptographium procerum
CCAGGTGGCCGGTCGTCGGCAGCACCACCTGGCTCACCCGGCCCGCCGCCATGCCGCCGCTGCCGCCCACGCCGACGCCCGTCAGCTCCATCTTCTCGCGCCGCAGCTCCGGCGTCGACATGTGGCTGAGCCCCCCAAACACGTAGCACACACCCGGCCGCACGTGGCCTAGCCGCTCCGTCGTGTTCGGCACCTCTGGCCGGAACAGCAAGGTCTCGGCCCGGATCCGCGCCAGGCTCTCGTCGCTCACGTCCGGCAGCCGGTCTCGCCTGAACACCCGCCGCCCGCTCGCCGGGTCGATGCCCTGCAGCAGCGGCCGCAGAAAGGTGAAAACCTCCTGGTGCTTGGTAGTCAACAGCGTGACCGGTTTGGTGTCTGCCTTGGCGTCTGCCTCCGGATACAGTGGCGTCGGCAGCTCGCGCAGGCCGTAGGCCACCCAGGCATCCAGCACGCGCGGGTCCCACGATGCATAGAACTTGGACTGCCGAAACGCGGCTGCCGCAGCCTCGCGCGACGGCCACAGGTCGCGCCGCACTGCCGACAGGGCCAGCGGGCTGAATCCGGACACGGGCCCCGTCAGGTGGAAGTGCAGCACCGGGTCCAGCAGTACTAGCGACGACAGCAGCCGCGGGTGCATTAGCGACAGGTACGTCACTATCGTACCGCCAAACGAGTGCCCAATGCCCACCAGCGGCCGCGGCATCTCTGCCCGGAATGTGTTCACCATCTGCAGCAGGTCACGCGCGTGGTCATACCAGGAGGCTATGAGCTACTAGTCAGTATGGGCATCAAGGACAGAGGAAAAGCAAAACATGGACCAGAAAAGGGACAAGGAAATACGGGAAGAAGAGAGAAAAGTGAGAAAAATAACATGAAAAAACAGAGAAAACCCACGATCATTACCCAGGATGGCCTCATTGCGTTGGCCACTCTGACCCTGCCAGGCCACATCGGCGATCCATATGCTGCGGATCCGGAAGCCGTGCTTCTCCGTCTCGGCCAGCAGGTCGTCCCAGAGGGCCTCGTAGAGCTCCTTGGGAAAGCCGTTGGCGTGCGCTCCAATGATGGTAACGTCGCCCGGCTGTGGCCGCGGGTTGCTCTTAGGGATGTACTGCTTGGCCGTGACCTGGAGCGTCTCTTCTTGGTTGTGGGCCGTGGCTCGAGGATACTCGCGGATGTGCTGGCCCTCAAACACGTGTTCTCGGACGTCGAAGAACTGCCGAGACATGGCGGAGGAGAGTAGCAGGGACTGAAAAGCGGAAAAGAGAGGCTGAAGAAAAGAGGCAAAACCGAAGCAGAGGCAAATTAAAGCTCACTGAAAGTCCAGTCCAGCAGGAAATTGCACTGATAAAGTTAAAGCAACTCCTGTGCTAAAGAGCAGGCTTTCACGCATTTGAGAAACCCCACTCGTCTAATCCCACAGCCTGGAGTACGAAAAGCGAATGCCGGCTTCAGACTCAGACATGGGAGGTGTCAATTGTTCCGCCTAGTGCAGCTGCAATGGGGGGAACCAAAGATTAATACTCCATCTTTCATTCGATGCCGAGGTAGTTATTATAGGGCATCGCTACCATTCAATGTTGGGGTAAATAGTGGAGGAAGGCGGCACATTTCCCCATACTTGCCGAATTGGTCTAGTGAGTCTTTGCTTCACTTTTTGCCCGTCAAGCTGCCCCAGTTTCGTCGGTGCCTGTAAGAAGATCCGTGTAGGTGCATATGAAGCACTGTTCCGTAAAGCAGTGCCTGTCCAAGTCTCTCCTGATGCATCTCTGTTTCACGTGTCACGTCCTCTCACAGACTACACTTCGATTATGCAACGCTCGTTGCAGCCGTGCCCAGCCGCAAAGACTCGTCCGTCTGTAGGCAAGCCGCCTCTTCATTCCGACAAATATACACATATTACAGCAACACAAACTTCTCCATCACGCTTTTATGTCCTGTACAAAATGCACATATGCATAAACAGCTTTAGGTTGTAGCAAATTTGTACCTGTCAGCCGGCCACAGCGGAGTGATGTACCTATAACGGTCACGTGAGAGACGCGGGGCTTTCGCGCCCTCGTGTTTAGTGGTCCGCTATAGCGCGCGGTCGCGTCAATTTAGCGTGTCGACGCGATTTAAAGCAGTCAAGTGTTAAACTAGAAGACCATAGAGCAAAAAAAGACACCAACTTCGATCTCCGACAATCTCTACACGCTGCCTCACGCAGGTTCACAGCTTCCTTCTAACAAGTTCAGTCCTCTACTTCCTGATACCTGCTCACACCATGGCCGACAAGGACGGGGCGAAGAGTGTCTTCGGCTCGTGCCAATTTGCCTTTGTTCCTAGCCGGTCTCTACTTCCAAAGACCATCGCTGAGGTGCGTTGTGCTATGTTGCGCTGTGCTGCCTGTCTACCATCCCTCGCCTGCCCCATTTCGTCGCTTTACTAAGTCAAGCAGCTTTCACGAACAGTGCAAAAATATGGCGGCGTGGCGCTCGACCCCGAATCCGACGGCCGGTTGCCATTGGACAAGGCAACACACATCGTGGCCAACTCGATCGACTTTGAACAGTATAGCCGGGCGATCGAGATGATGCTGCCGGTTGTGACAGCGGCATGGATCACACACTCCCTAAGCCGCGGAAAACTCGCACAGATCCGGCCATTCTCACCGGACCCGCGGATGATCTTCTCCAGCGTCAACCTGACGTGTGCGGATATCCCACAATGCGACAAGGAGGCCATCACGGGAGCGACGATGGCACTGGGCGGCATGGAGTCCAAGGACCTCTCGCGGCTGACGACACATATCTGCGCGCTATCGATGGACCACCCAAAGTGCAAGGAAGCCGTGGCTAAGAACCTGCGGTGCAAGATTGTGCTTCCGCACTGGTTCGACGACTGTTTCAAGCTAGGCAAGAAGATTGACGAAGCGCCCTATCTGCTGCCCGACCCTCCTATCCTACGTGGAAGGCGAGGCGGTAGCGGCGGCGGTAACGAGGGAGACGACGGGGACGACACCGACATCATTCCCATTCCAGACAACCAGGACCTGGACGGTGCAGTGTCGACGGTACCGGAATCGATCCCGACACTGGAGAGGCAGGGGTGGCGCAGCAACCTGACAGTGTTCCAGAACAAAAAGGTGATGCTGTCGGCAGACCTGAACGTCGGCAGGCGGTTTCGGGCAATCGTCGTGGACCTGATTCGGCGCGGAGGCGGGCGTGTAGTGGACGAGGGGGGTGGCGGGGTAGAGGCGTGCGACATGTTCATCTGCCAGTACCGGGACGGAGAAGACTATGTGCGAGCGGCACAGGCAGGCAAGGATGTGGGCAACCTGGCGTGGCTGTTTCACATCATCACGAACAACGAGTGGTGCTCACCGCTGCGGCGGCTGCTGCACTACCCCGTACCGCGCAAGGGGATCCCAGGGTTCGAGGACTACGTGATCACACTGTCCAACTACGGCGGAGAGGCGCGGATCTACCTGGAGAACCTGGTGGTGGCGGCGGGGGCCAGATTTACCAAGACGATGCGGATGGACAACACGCACCTGATCACGGCGCGCGACAATAGCGAGAAGTGTGAGGCGGCGCGCGACTGGAACATCCAGATGGTCAATCACCTGTGGATAGAGGAGAGCTACGCGCGGTGCGAGGTGCAGAGCGTGACGAGCCCGAGATACACAACCTTCCCGGCGCGAACAAACCTAGGCGAGGTCATCGGACAGACGTTTTTGGACGCGTCGCGGCTGCGGGCGCAGTTCTATCCGGGGGGGGAGGATGCAGACGAGAGCACAGAGGCCAGGACCGCAGACAAGGCGGCTGCAAAGAAGAAGGGAAGCGCAAAGAGGGGAGCTGCAAAAAGAGCGGGAGTCGAAGAGAAGGAGGCCGAAAAGAAGAGGACTACAGACCAGAAAGACAGCTCGTCGCAGGTTCTTGCCGCTGTCGCAGCTAACAGCAACAGCAATGGCGAGAGCAATGTTGAAGGCAATGAAAACAGCATGGGAGACGAAAACGACGACGAAACAGCATCGGACGCATCTGGTGCGGAAGAGGAGCTGGCAGCGGCTGCAGTAACAGAGCCGCGACGGCCACGGCAGCCACGACAGGACGTGGCGACGCCACTGCGAGCAGGACGAAGAGCGGGGCGGCAGGACAAGGAGAACGAGGGCACGCCGCTGGTGATGTCGAGCGCGAGCCGCAGCGCCAAGGACAAGGCGCTGTCGAAGCTGCACGGGCTGGCGTCAGACATTGCGCTGTACGAAAAGGAGAAGAAGCGAGGCAGCCGCGACGGGCACGGGCCATGGGGAGGGAAGCGGGCAGCGGACCTGGTGGATAAGGAGCGACAGGGGCAGCAGCAGCAGCAGCAGCTGAAAGCAACCAAATCGAAAAAGCGGCCCAGCCCGGACGCGGAGGAGGAGACGGGCAGCGACGAGGATGACAAGGAGTCGGAGGCTGAGCGGCCGACTAAGAAGAGCAGGCCGACGCTGCCGCCGGTGACGATGCGGGTGGTGCTGACAGGGTACCAGCGGTGGGTGCACAGCAGCAGCAAGGAGGAGACAGACCGGCGGAAGCTGCGCAGCCTGGGGATCCAGATCGTGCAGGACAGCCAGCCGTGCGACTACCTAGCGGCGCCGTGCCTAGTGCGGACGATGAAGTTCCTCAAGACGCTAGCGCGGGGCCCGGAGGTGATCAACTCGCAGTACATCACGGACGTGCTGGAGGCCGGGAAGCTGCTGCCGGCCGACAAGTACGCGCTCGAAGACGCCGAGGGCGAGGAACGGTTCCGGGTGAAGCTGAGCCGGGCGCTGGGGAGGGCGCGGGCGAATCGCGGGCGGCTGCTCTGGAACGTGGTGGTCTACTGCATGGCCGACATCAAGAATGGCAGCGCAAGCTACCGGGAGATTGCCGAGGCCAATGGGGCCATCTTCAAGACGTACCGGGCGCACAGCGGCACGACGATCCGGCCGGTGGGGCCGGGCGAGGCCGGCGACGACAACGACGAGGGGCCGCCGGAGCCGGTGTACCTTCTGACGAGTGCGGCGCCGGCCGAGCGGGCACTGTGGCCCAAGTTTGAGCAGATGGCGCGGGACGGGCGCATGGAGCCACGGGTGGTGGCGCCAGATTGGCTGCTGGACGTGGCGATGCGGCAGGAGGTCGTCTTTGACGAGCACTATCTGGCGCGGGCATTTTTTGCATGAGGCTAGGTGGTGAAAGGGAGGTGAAAAGGAGGAGAGAGATGGATGTCAGAGATGGAGATGAAGACAAGGACATGCAAAACAGGGCATGCAAGGCAACGTAGGTAAAAGCTAGGAGATGGAAGATGGGACTCAAAACAGCATCACAGGGCGTTTAGGTGAAACGTATCCTTTGTCTTTTTTATTATTTTGGCAGGAGGGAATAACTTTCTATCGCGTTGGAGCATAAATAGACATAACACACAGATCGGTCCTCTTCCTTTTAAAAAAACTTGACGCCCAGCGAGCCGGCAGAACCAAAGACCTGGGCGCGGCCTCGCTTGACCAGCACGGCGAGGGCGCGCTGCAGGACGACGGGATCGAGGCCGTGCAGTTCGGAGCCGCGCGTGGCGTCGCCGGCCGTCAGTTCGTACAGTGTCAGCACGCTGCCGCGCTGGGCCGTGTCGTCGATCCAAGCGTCAACCAGCACCGCCCACTCCTCCGGTGTCTTCCAGTAGATGTAGGCCGAAGCCGTCTCAGAGGAAGAGCTGCTGCTGCCGCCCTCCCCGGCGCCCACCCACTCCGCCCGGCCCTCCTGCCGCATCGCCTCCAGCACCTCGCGGGCGGCTGCCGGCGTCAGCGCCCGGTCGATCTGCCGGTTGCGGAACAGGTCCGGTGCATAGTAGGGCACGCTGCGGGGACCGTCATCGTCATCGTCGTCGTTGTTGTCGTTGTTGTTGGCGGTGGCGGCAGTGCTGCTGTCTCCTGCTGCTGCTACTGCTGCTGGTGTATCACCGTCCACTCCCCCATCGATCCGCACGGGCCCGTCGTGGGCCTCTGCACCGCTCGCCGGCTCTCCCAGCACCAGCCGGAAGATGCGGTAGTGCCGGCAATAGGCCAGCACCAGGGCCGTCCATTTGTCCATCTGGGCTCGGCGCGTCGCCAGGTTCGGCTGCAGCGTGAACATGGGCGGGAAGTAGTAGTAGTGCGGAAATGCAAAGCCCCCGGAGCTAGACGGGCCGGACGTGCGCGCTGCTGATGGCAGCGGCAGTGCTGCCGATGACGACGATGCCGATGCTGCTGCTGATGCTGAGGCCGAGGCCAAGGCCGGTGCCGGGGCCGATAGCCCGGCGGCGACCGCCTGCTGGCCCGCTTGTGCCATTGGCGCCGTCTTCGTTCTATCGGGATGTCCGTGTGTCTGGTGCCCGTACAGGCTTTCTTTCTGGGGCGAGGTGCATTCGTGCACAGGATGTGGCATAAGTTGCTGGAGAGCTTCAGTATGAAGCTCCAGTGGAGGGGAAATATAGCGTTGACTGTGCATACACTGTATACAACTGTGTTACTGGCTGAAAAGTTGGGGTAATAATAGTGGGCCAGCGACCTTCGCTATAAGAAGGCCCGTAAAGCTCAAACTGACAAGATCAGTCTCCAGCACCAAAATGGATGGCTCTCCATCTAATACGCATGTCTGCTGGTGAACACCTAGCTCGGGCAAAGCCTCCTTCTCCTGGGGACCACACAGGCCCCCATGTCTGTGTGCTCATTTAGTTTTACTGTTCCGAAGATGCTTGCTAACTCGGTTGTGCCCTTTGCTCCTGTCCACCTTTTTTCCCTTTTTCCCCTTTCCCCTTTCCCCTTTTCCTTTGTCCAACTTTCCTGTTCCACATATGTCTTCTTCCTTCCTTCCCATCACCGCTTGGCCGTCTGCAGGTCTTCCCACTGCACTCCCACCCATTCCTCCACGTATGTGGCCTCCTTGTCCACCGCTCCGCCACGTCCCTGGCAGTCCCGCTCGCACACTGCCACCATAATCGTGCCCCAGTCCATGCCCTCCAGCCCCAGCTCATCCGCCTCCAGCACGCCGATCGCGTGCGGCATAAGCTGCACCTCAAAAACCCTCCGAGCTCCACATGCCGTGCACCGCGGCGGACCCGCCGCCAGCGTCGTGACCTGCTGCTGCTGCTGCTGCCACAGCTTTCCTACCGGGTCTTCCTTGCTGTACAGCAGCGGCTGGCCCGCATACTCGTACCGGATCACCTGCTCCGGGTTCTGGCTGACCCGGTCGGCGAACCGCTGAAAGGCCGCGTCCATGCTGGACTCGAACACGTACTTGTCCTCCTTGCCGCTGCTGCCGCCGCCGCCGCCGCTGCCGCTGCTGTCGTCCACCTCCATCTGGACTGCCTGCTCCGGCATCGCCGGCGTCGGGTCCAGCGTCTCGTACTCGGCCTCTGCGATCCAGCTGACTGGGTATGCAGCAGGCCACGTGTCTGCCGCCGGCCACGGCTCTGCCGCCGGCGTTGGTTCCTGGGCGGCGATGTCCTTGCTGTTCAGCGACAGCGTCTCTGCAAACGTCCGCGGCAGGTCTTTTTCCTTTGTTTCCTCTGCTTCTTTCGTCTCTTTTGAGTCCTTCACTTCGGCCGACGCCGACGCCGGCGCCGGCGACGTGCCACCGATGCTAAAGGGGTTCTTGCTGCCCGCTGCCGAGGCGCCGCCTAGAGAGAACGAATTTCTGCCAAAAACATTGCTGCTGCTGCCGCCAAGGCCACTGCCTCCTGCGGCAAACGGGTTCTTCACCCCAAATAGCGCCTCGCCCAGCACAGGCGCCGCCTGTTTGGCCTGCTTCGCCTCCCTCGCCGCGCTTTCCTCCTTTTCCTTCTTCTTCTTCGCTGCTGCTGCCGCTTCGGTCACCGCTGCTGCCGAATCTATGCGCACTCCTCGTATCACCCGGATGCTTCCAGCCTTGCGCCGGCACCCTTTGTTCCGGCACGCAAACACGTACAGCCGACGCTCGTGGCCCGGAAACCGGTCTGGCAGCTCGCCGTTGAGTTGCAGAAGCAGGACCATCAGTGCCCCGCACACTTTACACCGTGCCAGCGCCGCCGATGGTGGCTCTTCTGCCACCAGCCAGTTCGGCCGTCCGCCTAGCCGGCTGACTGTCTCGTTGCCACTTGTGACATCACCCGTGTCCGGCTCCGCATAGCCGAGCAACACCTCCGTCTCTGTGTAGCTCAGCTGCGTCTCGTTCTCATCATCTTCCGAGTCACTATCGTACGGCGCCATTTTGTCTTTGTGTGTATGTGGCTGCCGCCAAGTATCTGCTTCCGTCTTCTTGTTGTTTGTCTGTTAGTGTAAACACCCCCTCCCCCACCAACAGTTTTTTTTACGATAAGATAAGATAACATATCAATTAAATCACGTGCAACGACCACTGTCACAGCTTCAACAATGCCTGTTGTATAATTGCCCCGTATACTCTACCAAGGAACACCCTTTGTAGTGCAGGTTTTTCATACAAAAGCCTCTAATCTCAGAATATTTCTTTACTGCTCCGGGCCGTCCATGCCAGGGCCCGGGCCTCCTTGCCGGCCCATCTGGCGCGCCTTCAGGAGCTCGTCGCACAGAAGCAGGTTCGATGCAATGCTAGCGCTAGACGCAATGCTGTTCCGCAGAACGCGGAATGAGTCGAAGATGCCCTCCAGCTCAGGGTCCATCGGCTCGCCTGTTGCCAGGTCCAGGCCAACCACATTTCCCTCGGCCAGCTGATCTTGGAGAGCAGCAACTGTTCTTGTGTCAGTACGAAAGATGAAACAGAGAAGCAAAAGATAGAAAATGTGAATAAAAACAGGTGCAGCGACAAAATACGTACGAGCATCTTGGACGTCCAGACCTGCGTTCGCTGCCAGGGTCTTGGGGATCACCAGCAGCGCGTCCGCAAACGCCTCCACTCCCCACTTTGCCTTGCCCTTGACCGTCTTCGCAAACACATCCGACTTGAGGTGCGCCGCGCACGCCACCTGGAACGCTCCAGCACCAGGCACCACGCTCTTGTCCACGATCATGTTGTAAACACTGCGCAGACCGTCGCGCACCGCATCCGTGATCTGCGTGATTGTGTGCTGGTTGGGGCCCTTGATCAGCAGCGTCACTGACTTGGGGTCCTTGACGTCCTCCACAAACGTGTACTTCTCCTCGCCCAGCTGCTGCTCATACACCAGTCCCGCCCATCCCAGCACGTCCGGCGACAGGTCGTCCACGCTGTTCTGCGCCGTTCCGCCGCAAACCAGCTGCAGCCGCTCCATGTTGCGGCGCTTCGCCCGCCGCAGCGCCAGAATCCCGTTCTTGGCCAGCACGTCCAGCGACAGCGGGTCGATGCCCTTCTGGTTGATGACCACAAAGTTCTTCTTGGGGTCGTTGCCGCACACTTGCTTCTTCAGATCCAGAATCTTCTTTAGCTTCGCATCCACGAACCGCCGCTCGCTGTCCACAAGCTTGTCACGCTGCTCTGCGCTCGAGTAGAAGAAGCTCGAGTTGATCTCAGTCTTCTCGTACTCCAGACTGACGTTCATAATCAAGATGGATGCGTTCTCCACTCGCTTCGGCATGTCCGGGTGGCGCGCACCGTGATCAAGCGCCAATCCGCGGATCAGCTGCGTCTCCGACGCCGTCCGGTGCTGCATCTTCATAATCTCCACCATATGCAGATCAGGCTTGGCCGGCGCTTGGTAGATGGACAGAACCGCGTCCACAATGTCCGGCGTCAGCCGGTTGGCCAGGGTGGCGTTCAGCTTCGTCGCGAGCGATGTCCGTGCCACAGACAGGAGTAGCTCGCGGTCAACCTCTTTCGGCAGCTTGAACTCGTCAAGGAACTAGGAAGAAAAGCGCACGCATGTCAGCGCGAAGTTCACGATACCGCCATTGACGTTTCCTCATGCCGCTGTCCTCTTCAACGCGCCCCCGTTTTCCTCCTTACCTTCAGCGCCTCATTCTTGGCAATCTCAAAGCCGTCTGTGATGATGCGCGGGTGCAGCCCCTCTGAGATGTGCCGGTCTGCCTGCTTCAGCAGCTCGCCTACCAAGAGTACCACCGATGTAGTGCCATCACCGCAGATGTCGTCCTGTGCCGTTGCCGCTCTTGCGATCATCACCGCCGTCGGGTTTTGTATTTGCATCTCACGCAGCAGCACGTTGCCGTCTTTTGTCAACTTGATCTGGCCAGCGCCATCCACAAGCCTGTAAATATCGTCCACCAGTCAGCAAGAACCCTCACTGCTTGCGTATTTCTCCGTCCGCACCCTCAAGACGAGGGGTAGACTAGCGAAGGCACATACATCTTAATGGTGCCCAGGGGACCCAGGTTGGACTTCAAAACATCCTGCAAACCCTCGCCGGCGCTGATGTTCACGCGCAGAGCCTCACCCCGTCTCTGTCATTCCAAGTCAGCTTTCCTGGAGATGTCGTCCAAAAGGCCAATCATGTGTCCCATAGCTTGATAAAGGGGTGGGAACGGTCAGGAGGGGCGACTTACCCTCGACTCGGCCTTTGGGTTGAGAAGCTGTGCTGCCGACATTGTTTCTGTTGGTGTCGCTTCGGATGAGTGAGAAGGGTAACAGAAGGGAAAGAGCCTGTGTCGAGAAATGTCGACTCGGCGGTGCTGTACTGATTTTCACCGAATTTGAATCTTGGTGGGGAGCAGATTGGTGGCAAGCATTTTTTGACCTCCTCTTACTAAAAAAAATCAAGGCTAATAGTATGGCAGTTGCCTGGGCCATTAGGCTGGGACCAGCTGCCCCTTCCTCTTTAGGTTAGTGCATTACTACATGATGGAAGGTACCTCTGACCTACTCTAACTTAGCGATCTGGACATGTACTTCTTATCAATTACCCAACAACACGCGTGCTTGATCACCTAATGCATTCCGAGCATCTCACCCTCATAAAACATCAGCTCACATAGCTCTCTAGGAGCTCCGTCTCTTGGAACCGCAAAAGATTTTTTCCAGTTTATCAATAAATTCGCATTACAGAGTGAAAAAATGAGACTTTCGAGAGTTTTTTTTACAGCGAAGTTGCTAGCAACTGCTGCTGCTTCAGTGGACTCAGCTAATGATGTCCGGCAGGTAGCTATCATCGGTAAGTCGCACAAGCTAAACGACTACTGACGATAACGATAACTAAGGCGCTGTCCAGGCGCTGGAGCAGCCGGTGCCTCCGCGGCCTACTATCTTCGCCAATTTGCCGAGGAGGACGACGTCGCCGTCAACATCACCGTGTTTGAGAGGACCGATCGCATTGGTGGGCGCACGTTGACCGTCAACGCCTACGATGACCCTGACCAGCCGGTCGAGCTCGGCGCCTCCATCTTTGTCGAAATAAACCACATCCTTTGGAATGCCACCAAAGAATTCGGCCTCTCGTTGCAGCCACCCGGCGGCGAGTTTGACGGAGTGCTAGGCATTTGGGATGGCGACCAGTTCGTCTACACCCAGGACGAGTCAGCATCCGACTGGTGGAATCTTGGGAAGCTGTTTTGGAAGTACGGTTTGGCGCCGTATCGGGCAAACAATCTGATGAAGGCCACTGTGAAGAAGTTCCTCTCGTTATACGAGGCACCATACTTCCCGTTCCGATCGCTCTCGACACGAGCATATGAGTTAGAGCTCCTTTACATCACTGGCCAGACGGGCGCGCAATTCCTGGAGCAGAACAACGTATGAAAGGCCCCATCCCAGAATTCCCTTCGTCTGCCATATACGAAGCTGCATCACTGACTTTCAACTACCAGATCGCGCTTCCATTTTCGCACGACATCATTCAGGCCAGCACGCGCGTGAACTACGCGTCCAACCTCGACATCATCCATGGACTCGATACAATGGTATGTATAGCACCATTTGCATTCACCTGCTCGTTTTATCACTCGATCTCTATGCTTACTCAGACTCCAGGTCGCATTAGCACCGCAGGGTGCATCCCAGGTGCACGGCGGCAATTGGCAGATCTTTGCCAACTTTGTTCAGGAGAGCAGGGCCAATCTCCAGGGAAACACGTCGGTCAAAAGCATCGCCTTTGCCCCTGACACCAAACCCGAGGCGCCGAAGTACGTATTGCAGACGAAGTCCACCTCAACGTCAGAGACCGCAAAACTCGAGTTCGATGACGTCGTCATCGCCACGCCTTACCAGTACAGCGGTATTGAGTCTGCCGACGGCGTGCTGCAGCAGACTATCGACAAGATCCCGTATGTCAAGCTACATGTGACCCTATTCGCATCGCCCCTACTGCTTAGCCCGGAGTTTTTCAATCTCGAGCCGGGCACCAAGGCACCGTCGACAGTGCTCACGACCCTGGCGGCCGGTGACAATTCCTCGTCAGACGCAGGAAAGGCCGGCTTCTTCTCTATCAGCACGCTGCGCATCGTGTCCAACCCTCAGACCGGTCGGCTGGAGTATCTGTACAAGATATTTTCACCCGAGAAGTTGACAGCTAGCTTCCTGTCGGACCTACTGGGCGCAGAAGTGCCGGAGACGTTCACGACGCCGACCGAGACTGTCGGCGTGATCTCGTGGTACTACCCGCATGCATTCCATGCGTACCCAAAGGCGCGCCCTCGTGTCACGTTCCAGGACCCGATCGTGGGCAACGGGCTCTATTACACGTCCGGTATCGAGGGCTTCATCTCGACCATGGAGACGAGTGCGCTCAGCGGGAAGAATGTGGCGCGACTGATCGTGGACGACATCCAGGGCCTGAGAACGGGCGATTCCGTGGGCCCTCTAGCCCCAACTGCGAAGGCAGCAGGCCAGCAGGTAGAGGATCTATAGTGATTGACGATCTATCTTTCGTTGTTCTTTGTTTTGTCCGTTATCATGTCTCGGTGGAGAGAAGTGGTGGACGCCATTGGAGGAACACTGTTAGCTACATGCTCTAGTTACTTCTTAGCGCGTTGGCCGGTTCGACGGCAACTGTCTTTCAGCGCGCCTGCCCGTTTGTCACCTGAAATTGCCACCTGAAGTTTCCAGCTGGAGTCGTCATGTGGCGTTGGCCATAAAATTTCAGCCACAAGAGAAGCCATCTCATTGGCCAGCACATGCTATTTCATTGTTTCTGCCTTGTTGCTATGACGCAGACCCCATATTCACCGACGAGGAGGGGCAGCTGGCCGCCAAAGGCAGCGAAAGGCAGCCACACCTAGCAAAACCCCACAGCAACCCTTCAACCCAAAAAAAAAGAGGAAGAAGGAAAGTAAAAAGAAAATAAGGTTTACACAAATCAGGCAGGGGACGCCGACGGCTACTCTGTCCTCTTTTTTGCTCTAACGCTGCCCTTCATTTATACTTCTCTCTCCCGGCCGATATACTTCTGTGCCCCCCCGGTGATCTTGTGTTTACATCTAGCATTGGCTGCAAAATTGCACCGCAGAGAGCAGCAAGAACGCTGGCCCATCCACCAGCTCAAGTCGGAGATCGGAGAATTTCTTCTCAAGAATGTTTGTTCTTCGAAACGGTAAGCAGCTATTTCTCGTCTAACACTACCAATCCTTTGTATCGTGCTGTAGCCCCCGCTATACCAGGCCTTATTTCGGACCAGTCGATTTTTCTTACTATCCCTGGCTTTGCTATCGCTTCAATGAGAAGTATCGCTTTCTGACTGACGTTTTGTGTACGGTACAGCTGCCAAGCTTTTATTTGGCTCCAGCAGTCAGGAGTCTATGATCGAACTGCCCCAGGGCCAACTTTATCTCGTTCGTCCACTATCTCCAAAGGGCTATTCCGAGCTCCTCTTCAAGGACGCATCTGCTCGCATCCGGCGTACTGCGCAGGACTTTCAGTACCAGCTTGTTGTGCAACGTGTCTACGAAGAAGGCGAGGCTGAGCTGCTGGCTGAGGAAGAAGGCGAAGACACCGAGACGGATCCACTCGCCGCCGAACGAGACGAGAAGACTTTTCTGCTGGACGAGGCTCTCGAATTCCGGGTTGAGAAGCGAGACGAAGACGGTGCCGAATACGTCCTCTGTTGGCGCGACCTTACCGGTGACGCCGGCGACGTGTACGAGTTTGTCTGTGACCGCACCTCCACCCCAGACAGCCTGGTGCACCAGTTTGAGCTGGCAGCAAAGCATTGCCAGTACGAGCGCAAATACCGCAAGCCACATTCGACCGCATCCAACAGTGACCTGCTCCAGTTCGAGTTCACCAGCCAGCCGATCCCGCCCGCAAGCCCCATTCACGGCCCGGATCTTACCCGCTCTATCGCCTCGACTGAATCCATCCTGTCCACGATGGGTACTGCCAACGCCGGTGTGAAACCTGGCCGTGCTAGCGAAAGCGGCACAACGGTGACCCTCAACACCCCGACTAAGACCAAGACGGCAAAGGGCAAGGAGAGTGAGTCAGCCGTCGCGACAGCACCCAGTGCGGCTGAAAGCCCGTCAACGACGGCTCCTTCTCCGACAGCGATCCCACAGTCTGCCGAGCAACCAGAAGCCCGCGAGATCTTGGCGGCCGAGCTGGCCGAGCTACACTTCTACGACTTCCCTTCAGGCTCTTTTGTGCTGCAGGATGCATCTGTCACCGCTGTCGTCAGCGAGGTTGGCAACTGGCAGTACTGGCTCCAAGTGGCGAGCAAGGAACGCGACTGGCTTGGAGTGCCTGTTGTAGCGGACATCAACCCTGTGTTCAACTTCGAGTTCCTGTCATTCATCTTCAACCAGTTCACCAGCGACGGTACCGCTTATTCTTGGCTGCTCCGCTTCAAAGATCAGGCCACGCTAGAGCGCTTCCAGGAGGGACTCTTGCGCGCCCTGTGGGAGCAACTGAATGAGATCAAGTGGACAAAGATCAAGGACAAAGAACGAGACTACGTGGCCGATGCCTTTGCAGACCTGGCCATGGACGATGTCCCAGAAGAGGAAGAGGAACAAGAGGAAGAGGAAGAGGAGGAAGAAGAGGAGGAACGTGCGACGAGCGAACACTACGATAGCGACGAAGAAGACGACGACGTCGAGCGCCAGCCACAAGACAACGTGGCCAACAAATCTCTAGCCGTTGGCTACAAGCACGACCGGTCGTTTGTGGTTCGCGGTACGCAAATTGGCGTTTTCAAGCACACGGCCGACAACCAGCTGGAGTTCTCGACCAACATCTCCAAGATTGAGACGCCTGGAGGCAAGCTCTTCAGTCCGAAGAAGGTCATGCTGCACAACGAGGACCGCAGTATGGTGTTACAGAACGAGAGCGATCCTAACAAGCTGTACCGCATGGACCTTGAGTACGGAAAGGTGGTCGACGAGTGGAATGTGCACGACGACATCCCGGTGGTCACCTTTGCTCCGGAAAACAAGTTTGCGCAGATGACAAGCGAGCAGACATTCTTGGGCGTGTCGCATAACGCCCTCTACCGGGTGGACCCGCGCCTGGCGGGCTCGAAGCTGGTGGACTCGGAACTAAAGCAGTACGCGTCCAAGAACGACTTCTCGGCGCTGGCAACAACGGGCAGCGGCCACATTGCAGTGGCATCCAACAAAGGCGACATCCGGCTATTTGACCGACTGGGCATCAACGCTAAGACGCACATTCCGGCGCTGGGCGAGCCGATCCTAGGCTTGGACGTGTCGGCAGATGGGCGATGGATCTTGGGCACATGCCGGACATACCTGCTGCTCATCGACGCGCTACAGTCTAAGGGCAAGAACGCGGGTAGGCTGGGGTTCGAGAAGCCGTTTGCAGCCGACAGCAAGCCGCAGCCGCGGCGGCTGGCGCTGACGCCGGAGCATGTGGCGCAGTTTGCGCACGAGACGGGCAAAGGCGTGTCTTTTACGCCGGCCAAGTTCAACACGGGCGAGGGTGCAGAAGAGACCAGCATCATCACAGCCACGGGCCCCTATGTGATCGAGTGGAGCCTGAAGAAGGTACTCAAGGGCAGCCGAGCGTCGTACCTGATCAAGCGGTATCGGGACGACGTGAAGGCGGACGACTTCCAGTTCGGCACAGACAAGAACATCATCATGGCGCTGCCGCACGAGGTCAACATGGTGGGCAACAAGGCGCTGAAGCGGCCGACGCGGGAGAGCATCGTCGGGTTCGCGGGGACCGGGAGCCGGCGCAGCGGTGGACGCGCCAGCAGTGGCCGGATTGGTGGTCCGAACAGCGGCCGATACAAGTTGGGCAAGGACGACATCGTGGACTCGCCGTATTAGCAAGGCTGAGAGGAAAAGGTCGGATGGAGTCTGGTGTTTGCTTGTACTTCTTTGTTTCTGTTGCCTTTCTTCTTCCCCCTTTGCCTCCCTCCAATTTACTCCTACGAAGTGAACTCGCCTACGATTTAGCTTATCCCGGGTCCTTTGTTTCTTTCTTCACTTCTCTTTTTTATTCATTATTTCTTTTTGTTTCTCAGCACCCACCCATTTCCCCCTTCTGTCTTCCTCCTTCCCTTCCCTCCCTTACTGGGTGAGAAACTTGTTCGCAGGGACCAAGATGCTCCCCAGTCTCATCTGTGGTCGGTTCCGGGTGCAACCTCCTTTCCATCATCGACTCGTTACGCCTTTGATTTCCTAATACAGTTTTTTTCCTAGGTAGTCAATGGAAATTTACGTAAACATACAGCACTTTGGCATATTGTGATGATAAGAAACAGAAGCCGTTATATTTTTTTTACGAATGATCGAAAACACGAAATGCAAAGATGAGAGCTAGATGCGTGCACCTATGTGTGTATGATGGCCGGCGGGCCCTCGTCCATCCTGACGCCGTCGACGCCAATTCCTCGTATTTTCCAACCCAATAGTAAAGAGACACAAGAGTAAGTAAAGAAAAGCTGATGCGTGAAGCGTAAAGCGTAAAGCATGAAACATGGAACATGGAGCATGAAAGCGCGGTGAGGCATAAATGAGCGTAGAGCAAGACAGCATAAAACACACAAAGCACAGGGCTTGAAGACTCCTAGGAGTAAGGTTCTGCAGTTTTGCAGTTTTGCACGCAGTCTGGCGGTGCTGGTGTTGGCGGTGCTGACTAATGCGACTTTGTGCCCTGCAGCTCGGACACGAAGCTCTTCCCCCACCACTGGCTCGTGTACTGGTAGACGTAGCGGCGCAGCTTCTGGTAGTTGCCGTCGCGGAGCTCGGCGGGCATGGTGACGGCGGTGTGGATGGCCTTGGCAACGTCCTCGGTGTTCCAGGGGTTGATGATGAGGGCGCCATTGAGGCTCTGGGCGGCGCCGGCAAACTCGGACAGGATGAGAACGCCGTGGCGGTCATTCTGGGCAGCGACGTACTCGTAGGAGACGAGGTTCATGCCGTCGCGGGTGGAGGTGACGAGGCAGACGTCGGAGACGGCGTAGAGGGCGGTCATCTCCTCGAAGCTGACGCTGTGGTAGAGCCAGTGGATGGGCATGTACTCAACAGTGCCAAACTTGCCGTTGATGCGGCCGACGAGCTCGTTGGTCTCCTTCCAGAGGTCGCGGTACTCGTCGACCTCCTGGCGCGAGGGCACGGCGACCTGGACGAGGACTATCTTACCGACCCACTCTGGGTGCTCGGTCAGGAAGAGCTCAAACGAGTGCAGCTTCTGGGGCATGCCCTTGATGTAGTCGAGGCGGTCGACGCCGACGACGACCTTGACGCCGGCAAACTTCTTCTCCAGCTGGCCGATGCGGTCGAGCACCTTTGTGTTCTTGAAGGCCTCGTCGAACTTGGTGACGTCGATGCCGATGGGGAAGGCGCCGACGGTGACAAAGCGGCCGTCCAGCTCGGCGCCATTGGGCAGCGTGTTGACGCCGAGGATGCGCGAGCAGCTGCTGAGGAAGTGGCGGGCGTAGTCGTACGTGTGGAAGCCGACGAGATCACACGACAGCAGGCTGCGCAGGATGCCCTCGCGCACAGGCACGGGCAGGATGCGGAACATCTCGGACGAGGGGAAGGGCGTGTGCAGGAAGAAGCCGATCTTGACGTTGCGACGCGCGCTGCCTAGCTCCTCGCGCAGCATCTGCGGCAGGACAAAGTGGTGGTAGTCGTGCACCCAGACGACGTCGCCGTCCTGCACCTTCTCGGCCATGGTCTGCGCAAACGCCCGGTTGACCTTGTTGTAGGCCACCCAGGAGAGCTCGTCAAAGGTGACGTCAGAGGGGTGGTAGTGCAGCAGCGGCCACAGGATCGAGTTGGAGAAGCCGTTGTAGTGCCGGTCCATGTCGTCCTTCAGCAGGAACACGGGCACCGCCGAGAAGTCGCGTGCCAGCGTCTCGATCATGCGCGGCCGCTGCCCCTCCGGCACCTCCAGCCCGGGCCAGCCATACCAGGTAAAGTTGACCTGCTTGGCCATGCCCATGATGCCCGTCACCAGCCCGCCCGAGCTCATGGAGAAGCTGTAGTTGCCATCCGCCTGCTGCTTGACCGTCACCGGCAGCCGGTTCGACACCATGATCAGGTTGGCCTTGGGCCCGCCATACGCCTCGTCAGCTGCTGCTGACGGCGACGATGCCCCCACTAAGGCACTGCCTTCGGCACCGCCTTCGGCACCGCCTTCAGCATTGCTCGTTGCCTCGTCGACAGTCATATTTTGCTAGTGCTGCTGGGCTGTGCAGAGCGCGAGGATAGAAAAAAGAAGCTGTCTCTTGGGAGTCTGTGGCTGCTGCTGTTACTTCTCTCTGTCGCGTTTCGAGCCCATGATGTCAGGCCCAGAAATTCAAAAATTATTCTTGGTGGGATCGAGGGTCCTATATACGAGTAGCGTGAAAATCAACTACGTGTTACTCATTGTCCGTCACTACCTACACCACTACCCCGTAATGGCCCGGGCAGTGGCTTTGCTTCGATTTTTTTTTTGAATTTAAATATATAAATAAAAACTTGGCTATAAAAACTCAGGATGGTGAGGGCGACCGTTTAGTCTCAGCGGCCCGATCAAGCAAATCACAGGCCCCCGTTCTCCACTCTTCAGCGCAAGTGCCTCCGGCTGGCAGCCCCGTCCTGCTTGCTATTTGGCACGGACCTGTAGGTCATCTGCAGAAGACCCAGCAATGGATCTCGGGACGTCTGGTGCGAGATGCAGAGACTGGAGAACAGCCGCGGTAAACGAGCTGCGAAATTTTGAGTGGGAAGACAGTATTTACCTCGTACACCATCTCAGAATTTGCAGCCCGTAATTATTACTACGTTCTGAGTCCCGATACGCCTGCGGAACGTTGGGCGGGGCAAAGGGCCTTGCATGGCACCTACCCCACCATCGACATACCTCGCAGCTGCTCCTGCCCTCCTGTTCCTTTCCTGGGCTGTCTCTCTGCTGTTATAGTATTGTACCACTCCCACACAGCACAAGATGCTTGTCTTGGCTGGATTATGTCGTGTCGCTACAGTCTGCAAGACTTCAGGCTAAAAGTGAAGCAGGCTACTTATGCGTGACAAGAAGTCAACTAGAAACAGGAGTCTTGCCGGGATCGACTGGATCAGCGGAATCGGCCAGAATCAGCGGAATCGTCACCCATCACCTTCATCCTAGATATACATATGTAAGAACAGCCCCTCTTTCACCCTAGCTCTGCTGCTCTCGCGGTAATTTTCGGCCCTCCTATCCCTTCCTTCTCGTCCTTCTCGCTCTCATCCCTTGGCGACTTCCCGCTTCTCTCGTTTGTTCCGCCAGCCGCTTCACGCAATGCCACCCTCAGAAAAGGAAGGAATTGCCATTATCGCCACACTCAGCCCGTAGACACAGCAAGCCCCATAATAAAAAGAAATCAAGTCTCCCTCTCAATCGGGCCAACTCCATCTGGCCGGCGTTGCCCCGGGCCGTTTCGCCGGTCCCTCAACGGATGCCTACGAATAGTGATTCCTGTCCAATCCATTTGGCACATGGTATCACGCGAACGAGTACACACCCAGACAACTGCCGGTATTTTAGAAGGTATTCAAGGTGAGTGGACGATAGAATGGCCAGAGCAGTTATTCCGCATCGGTACAACGTGATAAGGCGACCGAATCAACAAAAGACAGTGTCACGTGGATTTATCACATGACCAGACACGTGGAAGGTCGCGTAAACGCGGTGTCTCAATTTTTTTAACCATGAAAAATACTGGCTGCCAAACAAACAAGCTCAAGCTTCAAAGCTCTGTCACCTACGCATAAAATTACATATACATTGGCATCATGCCATAGAGTAATATCATCTTTAAGCGATGCGATAAACGACCTGGACTTCATCCCGACCTCTCTCCAATCCTAGGCCCTATTCTCGCTTGCCTTTTTCTTTTTCTTTCTTTCTCCTCTATACCTTCCTCCCACCAAGAAGCATGGGGAATCTCGATCCTCGCGTTCGGCGCACATCGCAAAACGTACAGTGCCTGTATGTCTTGGCCTCTACTACTCGGCCCGGATTGGAGCTTACCTGTCTTACTAACTCGAACCCCCATCAGCTACAACGTTGACCGTCGCATTCATGCCATCAAAGCCTACCCAATCCTGTCCCCTCAAGGAGCTAGCATATTCCTCTATGGCCATGAGAATGGAGTTACCGTCGTCTGGCGCGGTGGGCGGCGGCTGATAAGAGCTCTCACAGCTGAGGCGAAGCCGGCTCCGAAGACTGACTCCGTCATGATACTTGACTCCGACTCAGATGACGGCGCTGCTTCCGCGCCCTCAACGTCGGCTGCCTATGTCGACAAGCCCGTCTTCGAAGACGCGCCGCCGGCAGAGACACCAGACGATGGGTTTCCCGAAGTGCAGCAGACCCTGGACCTGGCCCTAGGAACTGCGGTCCTGCACGTGGCCGTGTTGCCGCTGGCGCCATCTGCCTCCAAGGACGCCGAGCCTGCCTTCCTGCGGGAGCAGATGGTGTTCGCCGTCACCTGCGCTACGGCCGATGTCTACGTTGTCACCCTGCCTCTGACGCCTCCGTCTCACGAGAGCAAAGAACGGCCACAGCTGCAGTCGAACCTTCTCGCCAGCAACGCCGGCCGCGGTGCGTTTGGCGAGGTGCTTGTTCCTCTTGGCGGGCAGTCGAAGCCCGCAAACGGCGTGGCTCTAACCCTGGCCAAGCAGAAGGCAACACCGGCCGCATCTACCACGACAGCGCGCACTGGTGGTCCCGCACCCAATCCAACAACACGGGTCATCGTCGCTGCCCACTCCCGCGAGGCATCTGGTACACTTCGGCTTTGGGACGTCACGGTCGGTGCTAAGCGCTCCGTCACCCCTTCTGCCACGCCCTCACCAGACCGCCCTCTAGAGCCGTTCCAGACGGAGTTCCTACAGCGGCCCTTGGCTGGCGTGGCTTTCAATCCAACACACCCCACACAACTTCTTGCTGTGTCCTCACAAGATGCCGTTCGCATCTATGACTATGCAATGCCGGCCATTCCATCCGACTACGTATCCGAAGGGCCCTTCCCAGCACAGGGCTCCTGGCTCCTCTCGCTATACCCACCGTTTGCCCGCAGCCAGGCCGTATCTGCTGTGAGAAAGCCTATTGTGTCTGCAGCCTGGGTGGCTCACGGCCATGCTATTTTGGTGCTTCTGGCCGAAGGTCAATGGGGTATCTGGGACATTGATCGTGCCGGAAGCCCAACCGGTGTGCTTGGGGGGCGCCCCGTCACGTCGGGCGTTCGTGGAGCTGCACTGACGACGTTCAACATATCTGGCCAGATTGAAGGCACAAGTCCACTCCGGAACCCTGTCGCTGCAACCCGAAAATCTGCAGAGGGGGAGTTTGTGCCCATGACACCCCACACGAGGCGTGACGCCCTCGCATCGACCTTTTCTGGCAAGGTTGAGGGTCTCGTGGCCCTTCGTGGCGGCGTGGAAGTCGTGCAGCAGCGCTCTGTGCGCGGCAACAACACCTCCAGTGAGAGTGCTGTGCTCTGGTTGGGTGGCGCAGATTACATCGTTGCTGTGATTCCCGATGTGGCCCGCTTCTGGGATTCACAGCTCCGAGGGTCTCACGGCGGCGGCGGCGGCGGCGTCAATCTGTTTAGCGGATCACGGCCGACCAGAATGATTCGTCTCACGGAACTGAATTCTAGCCTAATGGGAGAAAGGTGCTGTGGCGTCAGCGCAGTCCCGCGGACGTTTCACTCACAGCCCATTGGCACTGGCGAAGACGAGGACTTCACTCTGGCCAATGGGATGGTGCCGGTCGAAATTCTGATTCAAGGCGAGAGCCGGCTGGTGATGGTTCGCGAAAGCAGCGAGGATGGCTTCTCGGGCGATTTAAATTCGCGCCTTCTGGCAGCTTCCCGGAAGAGAAAGGTTGGAAACGCTGCCAATACCGCTATTGTGGTCGAGCCGCGCCCGCGCCCACCAGGCACCGTTGCATTCGACTTGAGCACAAACAAACAGGGGAACGTTCGTGGCAGCCTACGTGGGCCTACGGCACCACGGTTTGAGGTTCGCCCGGGCGCAAGCAAGTCTCTCTTCCAATCATCTACTAGCCAAGCACCACCAGCCGGGCCAGGGGCTACCTCCTTGGGCGGATTGCCACAAGCCCCGTTCGACGAGAACGAGAATGAGATTACATTCACACAAAGCATGATGATGCCTCGCGAAGCAACGGCAGAGAGCAATCTAGCTTTCGCGGGCAACCTAGACGATGCGGCAAATGCGTCTGATGACGAAGAGGCTGCGAACGATCGCAACGTCGAAGAGGAGATGCTCAACATCATGGAAATCGACCAGGTCCTCGAGGCCATGGAAGAGCATCACAACACGGACACACGGAATGTCTTCTTCGAAGGGGTATAGTACAGCCGTTCTGGAGAACAATTGGAGGTCAAGGATGGTGCACAACAGAAGAAGCAGCGGCTTGCGGCGACATCCGATAAGGCTCCCAATGCCGTAGAACGACCAAGTCAGTCAGCAGAGCAGCAACAGGAACATAAGAATCTTCATCAAATCCAGCTGCAGAGGGATCGTGACCTCGACAGTGTGCGGACGCTGCGCACAGAGAGCCTGGAGAGAAGGTTGAATGAACAGATGGCATATGCTGCTATAGCACACAGAATTCGGACATCACGATTGAGAAGACGGGTGCTACAACGACACGAGGAGCAGACACAGAGGACAGGACCAGGACAGGACCCAACTTCTTGAAGATGGTTCTTGACCATTACCTTCGAATGACCGCGAGGGCTCGTATACTTGCACTTTTTGTGCAGGTGGGGGCGGCATAGAGGACGCTGGCCAGGCTGGGCGGAGGTGCCAGTGTCTGCTTGAGAGCGACGAAGTTGAGGCTGACGATCGAGCAAATTTGCAGCTAAGCAAGCGAGATGAATGCTTTTTGGTTTCTGATACATACTATAGACATGGGAAGCCGGCACCTGCTGGTTGCGCCAAGCAGGTGTCGATGCGAAATGCAAAATGCGATTTTGTTCCAGGGGCGGAGAGGCATAGCAGAGAGTCTTCCTGGTCCCATCAATATGCATGTGTTTCTTTTCCCCCCTGTTGTACAACAGTGCCTTTTCTTGTCTGCTACTGTCCTTTTTCTTTTCCCTACAATTCTTCCGCACGGCGGGTGGAGCACAAGGCGAGTCCCATCCTTGATCCAGCTCTGTATTCCGAGCGGTATATCAACATCGGGCAGAATGGCCGGGATGGATGTCGAATTTCTGTTCTACTCCCTCAGGCACAGAGTGAAAGCTTTGTGATCGGATAAGGAGAACAAGATTGAAACGGAGCTTCTGGCCGCAAGAATTCTGCCCAGCGACGCGCATCGGAAGACCGGACCCAACGGGCTCGGGCTACCTGACTTTGACCAAATTGCCGTCTTCATCTCGCGAGGAGCCGGGTCGAAGCTGCGGGCGCGTCGGTACATTTTATGGCTCCAGATGGTTATGTAATGCATGTCTGTATAACACGTGAGTATCGTATAAAGTGGGATCCCCTTTTTTTGTCCACAAGACGAGGTATTACGAGCCTCGTATTGCTAAAATCATCCAATGTGCGGCACATACTACCACGGATGAGGTAGGACTAAGACACGGAATTCCATCTGGAGGCGAAAGGGCCTACGTCGTAAGGCTTTTTTTAGCTTCCGCGTTGGCCGATCACTGAGCCCTATTTAACCTACACCGTAATTACACAGCACGACGCGTCAATTGAGGTCTCCTCGTAGCAGCGATATCCGGGGTTCGCATTCCTCATACCGATTTCTTAGTTGCCCCGATGCCGACCTCTTTACGTGTTGCAATGCTAGTATGCGGCAGCCCTTCAGAGGATTTCTAAGTGCATTGGTGGCGTGTCTTACGGGTACGTGTATGCATCCCGTACTCTGTGTTATTATGCAACTACATCTTGACGCCGAAATACATCATGTAGAATTAATAACTAGGCGCCATAAAAGACTTACATCTCTCTTTATTTATGTTTCTGGAGGTTGGTACGTTCCTTGGCTTTCTTGGTCTTCCGACTGGCTGTAAGGAAGTACTGGGCGGTAAAAAGCTGAACAGTTCCCAGAACATTCGCCTCTGTCAAATACACTGTAGTATTCTGCAGGACCATATCCACAGATAATGCCAAGCTCTCAGCGCTCGTACGAGTAGCAGTCTTTCTATTCGTACAAAGAAAGTCTCAACAACACATTCCCGTATTGCAAGAAGCTTCTGACACTACTTTAGCATTATCTTGTGAGTACGAGTAGGAAGTGATATCTGCACTTTGGACGTATCTTCCGTCAACGGCAGAACCAGCCTAGTTATTTTCCTTACATGTAGCTCTTCTGCTGTAACTGCAAGGTAACGATGTGACGAGGGCAAATCATGTTCCCCGTAAAAGCAATACTAGGTCAAGGAAAGACTACGAGTCGTCAGCGAAAGCCGAACTATTGGCTTCGGAGCTTGAGCAAGTTGATTTCTAAGCCCTTACTATGCACAGAACGGGATACCGGGGTATTATATAGATACATATCGTAGTAAATAGTACTATCTTGAGGGTAAAATACGAAAATTTCCCCGTAGCAGCCGTGTCTTTAGGAATTCCCTTTCAGCCTTCGCTGAGCATATGGGTACTATGTATAGTTGACGGACACAGTAGCATTTTGGCCCACTCAGGCTCTCTTTTGGGTATATTGCCATTATACAGGGATGCTTCTAAAAAAAGGACAAATCTCATGAGCAAATGCAACAAATTGTTTACTCCGTACGACTAACTTTCTCAACGCACGCAACAGTGCTCGTACACGGGTAAATAAAGCGGGATAGGAAACAGGCAGTGTTTCCATGCCGTATACACAGTACGAGTAAGTGGAGGAATACCGCCCTCAATTGGCACTTCTTGGTGTCCCCATCGTACTTTTTACCTTACGGCGTACTATGTAGGACCAAAAGCCGGGTTCCAGACCATCCACATCTTCCGTAGCGCAGCACAGCCATGCCAGTTTGCTCTCTTACAATTACTCATACTTCGAGTTGTACGAGAACGGTATGATAAGTACATGCCGGTAGGCGTGCAGGCGGCCCTCACGCACATGCCTCAGCCCAAACTCATATGCGAAGAGGGATGTGCCAGTTGAGCAGGTGCAAAGAAACGGGTTGTTGGTCTTTCGAGACTCGTGTTCTCGCGGAGTCCATCTTCCATGCACCAGTGCGAGTACTCGTTGAGGAGCGGGATGCCTGAATTGCCCCTTGCCAAGCAGTCTTTTGAAATAAAAAATGAAACACGGATGCTCGCACTGTGTTTTGAGGGTACGAGTACCATCTGGCGAGGTCTTTAGAAGTAGTATAGCGTATAGCGTCGTCTGTTCCAGTACGAGTGCAACCAGTGGTGCTCTGTATGAGTACAAGTAAGACGCGTATCACATATTAGTACAGTTTCCGCTAACCTCACTCATAAAACGGTGCCAGAGGGGCTAGTCTCCACTGCAATTCCCTTGCAGGGCCACACTCTCGAACTGCTTGCCGTCTGTCGCGAGTGTCTTCTGGGCGAGTAGCGATACGAGTAGTCGTGCCTTTGGATCTTGGAGTGCTCACAAGTTTCCCAGGTGCTGCCATTACGAGTGCTCCTCGTATGCAAGAAACCTTCCACATCTCGACAGCCCTGTGTTTTTTGTTTCAAGCCGAAACTTCATTATGTTTTCTTTGCTTCGCCGGCCGGCCCCCCCTCCCCAGAGGTGACGAGTACTCGCACTGGCGATATAGCAGCTTGCAATCTCGGTTCTTTGCTGTTTTTTGAACGCCGCGTGGCACGGCGGCAAGGACTTCTCATGCATCCTAGTTCTCGTACGGAGCACGAATACACACGACGTATACCGAGAGCGTTTACGGCTATCTCGGCCTGTCATAATATTGTGAACACTGAATCCCATGCAGACACGTTTGTGCAAGCTTGCCGGCCGGTTACCCCTGAGGCGACAAGAGCACCGGCTTGTTTCTCATTGATCTGCTGATTGCCAACACAGTATTTTCTGTTCAACGCTGTTCCCGCTGCACCCATGTGCAAACCAATCACAATGCTCAGTGCGAAGCGATCCACCAGTTCAACAGATGCCATTGGCCATTATCCCTGCAGACTCAATTCACAGCTAGTCTTGAAGGGGCCACAGGTATCCCCCTGGCCCACAGAAACTATGGACGACGTAGGCTTTCGTAGTGCAAATGTACCTGCTGTACGCTCAACGGCAGTGAGCGGCCGCAAAAGTACCTGCAGCACACTTATTCGACATGCTGCCAGGTACTGCGGTACCCAACATCGTATCGCTGCTTGGCCTTGGCTCCCCCATGGAAATACCCACTCCTGGTGCAATTTCCCAGGTCATCCCCCTTTCTCCGCCCTGCCTCGTTCCTGGACCTTTCCGATCCCTCTCGTGGCTCTATGTGTGTAGCAGTGGCCCCACCAATCTCAACGCTGGATGAACAAGCCCGGCCACTGCCTGGCGGAAAACTTCTCACCTTCCAAGTTCCCTCCCGCTCCTTCTCTCCTCTCCCTCTCTCTCTCCCCACCTATTCTTTCTTTACTCCCCTTTTCTCCCATCCGCTCACGCAACCAAAAACAGTCACTCGTTTCAACCTATTTTCGACGCTCTTTTTTCTTTTTGGCTTCTCGACACTTGGTCCTTTTTTCTGTTCTATCGGCCACGATTCCAACCTATCTCGGTCTTGGACATCAGAAAAACGCGTTGCTTGAATTCCTCCACCCGAGAAGACGTACGGAGAGGGGAAACAGAAGCTCGATGTCTCGTCACCTGTGAATTCACCCATTCGAGGGAACAGCAAAAAAAAAATACACTCACGAGGACACCGCTCTCCTTTAACACGGCAGACTATTCTATCTCGCCGCCCCTAGTCTTTCAGACTCCTTCCGTCCGACCAAACAAAATAGACAAAGAAGTCTTCGCCTCAATTTATTCTGCATTTCCCTTTTGGCAGGACCAACGTTCATACACCGACAAGCAAGCCGTATCCCTTTTCTGTGGTTTCTGAAGACGTACTCCTTTTCCGGGCTTCGCCAAAATTGCTGTCAACCGTCAAGCAGCACGATTCGGGGAACCTCCATCAATCATATCGGACTACGTCAACGCACATCAACAATGAAGTGCACTACATTAATCGCCTTTTCGGCCGCATATCTGGCGGCCGGCGCGGCGGCCGCCACGTCTGCTTCCACTGCAACAACCACGAAAATGGGTGTGGAGCAGGCATCATCAACCCCCATTATCGACCAGCCGGTCGTCCAAGGCTGCTTCTCATCTTCAGGCGACCTCAACTACACGTCTAAGGAGACGTACAACTCGCGGGGCCAGTGCGGCCAGACGGTTTGCCAGGCTCTGGGCAAATGGGTAGCTGCTTCGACCGAGGGCGACCTGTGCTACTGTGGTGACAGCTATCCACCGAACAGCACGCTTGCTGACGACAGCAAATGCAACACGCCGTGTACCGGGTACGGTCAGGACGCATGCGGTGGCGTGGGCTACTGGACCGTCTACAACACGGGCATCGAGCTCTATGACGTGCCCTATGCAGACGACGATACAGCATCCTCTAGTGCCTCCTCTTCTTCGTCTACAACGTCTTCGTCCACGACCAAGGCCACGACATCCGTAACCACGGCCGCTGGCGGCCAGACCGTCTTCGTCACACAAACGCCCACCTCCTCCTCATCCTCGTCTGAGACCGCCTCGAGCAAGAAGAGCCACACGAACACGGCTGGCATCGCTGCGGGCGTTGTTGTTGGCGTCGTCGTTGCCGCAGCCGTTGCAGGTGCTGCGGTCTTCTTTATCCGTCGCCGCCGCAACCGGGAGATTGAAGATGAACACCGTCGCAACGCGGCCGTGAACTCGTTCTTTGGCAAGCCGCCCGGCAGCAGCGGCGGCTTCTCTGGAACAGACACCCGTCTAGACCCCGTGATGGCTCAGCGTCGCTTAAGCGACGGCAGTATCGCTGACAACCAGGACTACTCCCGGAAGATTCTAAGGGTCAGTGACTATGACTACTCAACCTAATTGCGCCTGTGATGCGGGATGCTTCCGTTCTGTCTGCTAACAAAATACAGGTCACCAATGCTTGAATGCTTCCCCCTCGTCACGACACACGAACCTGTTTATACTTTACTTCTTCTCCATCGGCATACCCGGCGTTTGGGATTTCAGAAAGATTTTCGCAAAGATGCATCCGGCAACTACCACCTCCAACCTCATTGTCCTCCTCCTTCCTATTTCACACTTTCTTCTAGTTCTTCCTCGTTCCTCTGTTGCCGATGGATCGATACTTTGGCGGGCGTTTTCCTTTGTCAAAACTTGGACTACTTATGGGGCTTAGTGTGAGGTGTAGAAGAGAATATCTATCTACCTTGTTTATAGCACCTTCCGTCTGGCGCTCTTGACATCCCAACACTCCAATTGCAAGTGTTCGCTTTATAAGACTCGTCTATAACGAGACCCCCGTCCAGCAATGACTTGTCTTCGCCTCCACGCCCTACTGTGCTTTACTTCTTGTCTCTCTTTAATCTCGTGCATGCGGTCCTGTTTTTTTTTTAGACTCCTCCATATTGTCGCTCAAAATCTGTCGTTATGGTCCGAGCCCTGACACAAAACGAAGCTACCATCTCAACTAGGTTTTTTTTTTCCTCAATCGCGCTAGATATCGTGAATGCAGAAAAGAAGCATCCCCTGCTGCGCACAACCTCGGGCGATTTAGTGAGGGGAGATAACCGTGTTTTGCAAGGCTTTTCCTAAGATACAACGAACGGAATGTGGTTGGAAAATTGCGGTTGTGAGATTGAAGCGGTACGAGATGTTTGGGTTCCTTGAGTGGCATATAGCCGAATTACACGGTGTAAATACCAAAATACCAACGGTTCTTATGGGGCGCATGCTCTACAATTAACGAGTTACGCAATTTGGTGATTTGAATCTTTCCTAAATCGACTTTATTTGGCCTCGTGTGGTTAAATTAACGCCATCGTGGGCTAATTTAGAGCCGTTTGATGTTTAGTTTGGCTTTGGCCTGTGTCAAAGTGCTGCTACGGAGCAATACAGTCCATTGTCCCGGCTCGCTGGGAGAAGGGGGGGCATCTCGCATATAAGAAGTGTAAGAAGCCCCAGGGCTGGACAGAACTACTATACGATATATTACATACTCGTAAGATACTGTATTGCAGTAGGAGCCCAGAAGCGCCTTACTTGGGTTTCAGGGCGCCGGTGAAATTGGGGGCCGTTTTTTAGGCAAGGCCTTAGTCTTGAACATGCAAGCTCGGGATTGTAAGTACGAGTAGTATAATTAGCGATGTCACAGAACGGTGTCCTACCTAATGCGGTAAGAGAAGAGAAGAAAATACGAGTGGACGTGGACGAGCGGTGCAGGGCAGGCACAACCAAGCAATAGCGCTTATAACTAAGTGTTCACTATACGACGTACGAGCACGGGACTCTTTCCTCGCTCATGCCCGATAAATAACCCCCCTCTAGATCAAAGCCCGTCTAAATATCTCCACACACCGTCCACTTTCAATGCCGGCTGGCAAGTCGAACCCAGCAAAATCGGCACAATCAGCACAGCCAGCTATTAAGCCAAACACCAAAACAAGGCTAGAAAAAGGCCGCCTTGTGTCGGGATTGCTCACGTATCAAAGGGCGGTTGTGAGGAAGGCCTCCCGGGCTCCAGCAGCTCTAGGGCCCGTCCGCCTTTAGATTTCATTTCTTCCTTCGTCCTGGTCAACAAATCGGGGCGACGGTCGACCTTTTTCCCGCCTTCGTTCGGCAAGAGGGCACTAGAACACACCGCAAACGAAGATCTTGTCATTTTTCCATTTCCTCCTTTCAACTTAGCCCCCCCTGCTTCCCCGATCCCCCACCGGGTTTGAAATGCCAGCAGTCCTAGGCGGGCAAGGCGCATATTAGACACCGTCCTCGCTTGGCGCAGGTCGCTTGACTTGACCTTTAAAGCCACCACTTGCAGCAACACCCCTCCTGGCGATGGCGGTGCTGTTCTGATGCGCTCCTTATGGTATTGTCAACATGAGGCACGCGATTTAACAGGCCCTCATCCTGACCAGGACAATCCCGACGGCTTCCCCCTCCTCGAATGCTTCTCCATATGGACTCGGTCAAGTTCGTTCCACCAGGCGGCCACCGTGCTTGCCTCAGCTGCTCGGCTGCAAAGGCCAAGTGTGTGTATCCAGATGACGGCAGCGTTGGCGGCAGCCGAGACGGCGCTCTCGGAAACTTCGCGTCGGGGCCCGATATCACGCCGGATGGAGCCGACATCTTCGCCGCTGCGACGGCCAATGGCGTTCCTGCCTACCCTCGCTGCGAGCGTTGCGAACGACTAGACCGGGACTGCCTTCTACCAGTGAGACCGCGCAAGAAACGGCGAGTCGGGCCCTTGAAGTCTGTGACCACCCCCTCTGATCTCGTGCCTGCCTCTGTCCTCTGTCCTCTGTCTGCTTCTGCGTCATGGAGCCTCGCTTTTCCGCTCATGCTGACGCCCGTCGCAGGCCAGGAACCAGTAGAGTGGCCACAGATGCGGCTTCCAGAGACATAGCTGATCTAGCTGGAGTTTCCGTCGCTCCTGTCTCATCTGATGTCTCCGTTTCCGCAACCACCTATGCCGTTGTAGTGCCGCCTTATGCAGGGACGAGTGGCTCGGGCTCCGGCCGGCCGACACCAACGCCGCCGCCAAAAATGACGCCGACACCGACGCCGCCACTAAGGCATCTGGCGCCATCCCTTCCTCCATCTCCAGCGGCCAGCATGCAGCCCAATGCGCCGACGTCACTTGCGCTCGCCTGCCTCCGCATGGAAGGCCAAGAGGCCGATAGAACTTTGCGCTTCTACCAAGGCGCATTTGCCGACTTCCACCCCATCTTCAAACTGATCAGCTCTAGCACCAGAGCCGCCGACCTTCAAGCGAACAAGCCGGCATTGTGGTTGGCGATCGTCTTTGCCACGTCTTACCATGATTTGGAGTACCAGGGCCGGCTAGCTCGAAGTATCATCAGCTACTACAGCGAGCAGTTATTCCAGCAATGCAGTCGGAAGCTTGAGCTGCTGCAGGGCGTGCTGGTTTTTCTGAACTGGTAAGCCGAGGAATGGCCCAAGAGTAGTTGCTAATCTACTAACGACTTGTGGAAACCAATAGTTTTACCACTCTAAATTATCGCCTGCCGATGACCACAACGTTACTCCACATGGCCATGTCACTCGTCACAGACCTCGGACTGGACAGGCTTGAGTTCTCCAAGACGGCCGACCGATCGCCCCTGGATGTCTACGCATCGGTCTCCTTCCACGGGGCTACGCAGCGTGCACCAGAACAGGGGCACACAGTTGACGAACGCATTGCTCTTGCTGTTTGCTACTGTCTTACCAATTCCATCTCCGCCGGCATCACCTCGACGACACCACTGCAATACACGATGCAGTTGGAGGATACCTGCCGGTTATTCGAAGCGGGACAGCCCACCAAGGATGCTGCTGCTGATAGGACCGACCTGGCCAGCTCTATTCTTGCCATCTCTGTCCGCATGCACTATCTCATACGGCGTGTCTTGCGAGTACGACAGGAAGCGGAACTTCGTGATGGCCGCTTTCTTACACCAGTCCACGATCTCATCTACCAATATCTGGCCGAGCTGGACCATCTCTTCGGCGCTGTGACGCCGGAGGTTCGGTCTAATAGTGGGTGATAACTGGGCGTCTTCTCATTCATGTCACCCTGCTGACTTTCACAGTTCATGTCAGACTGCTCTACCACACGGTTGAAATACACATTTACAAGATCAGCCTGGCGGACATCTCCGGCCCAAGTACTGATGATTCAGCCTCTAGCAGTAGTGCCTCGGACGGCCCTTTCGACAGTAGAATACGCTGTTTTATGGCGTGTGCCTCCTTCTTTGAGGTTTTTCTCTCGATTCCCGTGTCCGTGTACTACTATGTACCCATTACTACATTTGCGCAGCTGGTCCATGCCGACGTCACATTGGCCATGCTGACTGCGTACTATCGCGGCAACGCACACCCGCCAGGCTTGCCAGAAGGAGTTACTCTCCCGGTCTTTGACGACGTCATGGAGGCAATGGCTGTCCGGTTTCAAAAGGCCAGATTCTCGCAACACCCTCTTGGATTCGAGATACGCAACATTGCCTTTGACTCTTTTGCTGCACGCTTTCGCTCCTTCAAGCTCCTTGGCCTGACTGGACATTGGAAAGCGGCCGCGGAAGCGTATGTTGAAGGAACCGCGAAGCACCCGCCACATAGTTGGGAGGGCGTGACTAGCGGTCTCAATGATGTTGTGACACAGGCGGATATGCGAGATGAGACACCACCGACGAACGTGCGATCGGATTCGCCACCGGATGTACGGATGGAAGGGACGCCCGAGAGCACGATACCAACGGCAGATGTGTCAGGGATAGAAAGCGGCTTGGAGCAGACGGAGTGGTGGTCTTGGTTCGAGGGTTTTCGCACGACACTGCTCAGTAAAGCTGCTGGAAACTCCGTCACTAGCAACGGGGCTGGGAGTGGCTCTGGTGCAGCAAAGCTTCAGCGCCGTTCTGGCAGTGTCGGCAGCGTCGGCAGCATTGGTAGTGTCGGCAGCGTTGGCAGCATCGGCAGCCTCCTCAACAGCAGCGACCAGGAGCCAGACTATTATGCATACATCCAGCAGCGGCCTATGGAGCAGCAGCAGCGGCAGCAGCGGCAGCAGCAGCAGCTAAGTCACTACTCAGTGCTGCAGCCATGGCCGCAGCGATAATCACGTGCGTCTACCGTCATTGGTTTTACCTGTTGACAGTAGCACCGACATCTTATGAAACATTTCCTTGCACACGTGTTTTTTGGTGTTTTTATGGTCATGGTAAACGTGTAAAAATGTGACGAGTACGGGGCCTAAGGAGAGAGGGCGGGCGTTGGCTGTCGTTATTATGAGTGTTGCATCCTGGGGCGCTTTTACTTGCTGACTGGTTTTCTTGAGGGTGGAAGCTTAGACTTTTAGACTGGGGTAAATCTCTTCTGCAATCGTATGTGTGTGTGAGGAAGTTGCTTCTCTCTTACTGTAGCTGCTTCTTGATCTGGGTATTATATCGCAGACGAAGGCCGCTCCTTCCTCATGCGTGCCATATAGCGGCATATCTTGCAGTCTGCAGGTTGTGGCGGTCTTAACTGCGAATAACTTGATTTAATTTTTCCGACTTTGTAACCAAAGCCAGTTCAAGTTCCCACCCACTGTGAGCAAATCGGCCGCCTTTTGCTTCGCATGAGACAAGCTTCTGCCTTTTTCTTTTCGAGACTGTAGCAAAACACAATTCGTCATGCTAACACCGGCAATAGCGACCAAGGCTCAGCGGTTCCGCGCCGGGGGCGACGCGCCGGCCAACAGCCTGACAAGGACATTGCCCCAGGGCGCAGATGCTGACATCCTATCGTTGGGATGCGGCGACGTGCGCAACATCCTGTACACGGCGTACTTGGAGCGTGGATTCCGTACGTCTTGTCTGGCCGTCTAAGGTGCTAGTAAGCTGATGTGCTGACCCAATGCGCAGCATCGAGACGGCTGGATTTTACATGCTGCGACGTCAAGGCGGATGTTCATGGTGAGTTGCATGCGAGCAGTCTTCTGATACTGGGCTGTTCTGACTTTTGGGGCCGTTTTGGGGTGTGTCCGCACCCACGCTCTCTCTCTCTCTCTCTGCCAGTGCGAAATGTGCTCTTCTTGTCCTTTCTGGTTGATGGCCTTGCCGACGATCGGCAGCTCGACCTGCTGTGGGACGTGTACTATCACGTCTATCTCGATGATGTGGCCACGGCTCTTCTGCGTGCACAGGTGCGCAAGCTTGCAGTCGCAACCGATACGCTGGAGCACTGGCGCGCTAGTTCTTACGGACGGCATCTGCGGTTTTGTGACAGCGCTACGTTCCGGGATCTTCAGGACAGCATCTCGCGCTACGAGGCGGCACTCGTGTCTCTACAGGACAGCCAGCGCGGAAGCTACGAGGGAGCCTTTCGGGGAAATTTAGACGGCACGAGGACGGCACGGGAGCATGCCATGAGCAAAGACGCTTCGGCCCTTGCAGCTTACCAGTCGGCGGCACCGCTGTTCACAAAGGATCTAGACGAGCTGCCCGCAGCCCACGCTCACTACTGGAAGTACGGCATCACGACGGAACCAGATTTGGGTAAGCAAGGTGGCAGCTGCACTCTCGGCATGGTACCCAACCCAACGTTTTTTGCGGCGTCGGCCTCGGACACGCTAAGTCTGCACTTCAGCTCAGATCCCTTACGAGGATACCATTTGGCCACTGCCTTTACGCCGCTGACAGATACGTCGCCGCTGCGAGCCGACGGTCAGGCAGAAGCTGTGCCGGGCGCCTTTGGCGCTGTCCGGGCTGCGCGCACCGAGTTCCGCGCGATGGCGAAGGCGTTCCAAGCGATGGCGCACGGCGAAAACGGCCATTCCGTGACTGTACGTTTCGCCACAGCGGATGCGCTGGCACTGTGCTATACGCTCCAAAATCTGGTATTTTCGTCGGGAGAACAGACCAGTGCGAACTGGTACCAGAGAGGGACGGACAGCCACGTGCTGCAACTGGACGTAGACGAATATGGCAGTAGGGCCAGGGCACCCATGCTTTTTGACGTTATCGACACGTCGAACCTGGAGGACAATCTTGGCACACTAGACGTGCTTGTGGCCGGCCTTCCGCTGCTGGCAGACCGTCCTTCGTCAACTCTGCTGACGGGGCCGCTCTTGAGCGAGATACTAAAGGACGGGAACGAACAGGAGGCGTCTACAGGACTGCTCTGTGGCTGCACGCCGACAGTGGCGCTACTCCTGGGTGTCATACCAGTCGAGTATTATACCAACGCACGCACGAACTTCTCCCTCGACAAGACGTTGAAGGCGACGACCGCGGCAGCTGAAGGCAAAGGTGGTCAAGATCAGCCGCAAGATCGGCTGACGTGGAAGCTGAGCCACCACTTCTCCGGCCAGGCGACGCACCTTCGGCGGTTGCAGATCGGCCCTGACGATCTAGCCAATGCCCTCATGGCCATATACCGCACTGCCTTCTTCTCTTGTGGCGGCTTTGTGACATTCATGCGTGCTGTAATGGACCGCGTGACCACCGACTGGGCAGAAGCATGTCGCCGGCTTTTGGAAATGACGGAAGAGGAAGCCCCTAGCCTGGTGGTGCCCGGCGCCTATCTGCAGGAGCTGCTAGCTCACCTACACATCTGGAACGTCTATAGCGACAAGTCGCTGGGAGATTCTGGCGTGACTGCTGTGACCTTTGCAGTGCCCCGGGATGCATTCGACAGGATTCTCGATGCCGACTTGCTGAATACGGTCACGTTGGCACTGGTGGTGGCTATGCGGCGCCAGGAGGCCAAAAACGGCAGCCCGATATGCTGGCGGTTTGCCGATATACAGCTCAAGTTTGGGACAGTTGCGGTTCGGGCTTCCTCCTGCGATGACGCCCTCGACAACGTCCAGGTGGACGTGCTGCCGGATCCAGAGGCTTGGAAGGGTACATCACCGCTTGCGGTGTGTTTCTATGTGCCGACACTGCTGATCCAGGATTCGGCTCCGTCGGATACCATGTCCCTTGAGCTGTACAGGGACATAGCCACCCCCTCCGTAAGTAGACCGCCAGTTGACGTAGAGGACGTTATCTACAGCACATCAATCGCAGACCGGACACACGTCTACATCTCCAGATATCTCCCAGGCCACGACGGCTATGCCGCCGTGCGCCCGCCCTCGCCATTTCACCTCAATAAGGCGAGCCAGGAAGAAGAGGATGGCAAGGATCGGGGCTCGGAGGTGAGGCTGGAGATCGACCAGGCGAGTGGGAGGGCGACCTCTGTCATTGGGCGTATCTGCATAGGTTCTGCACAGGGGAGAGCGTTGCTCAGCGACAAAAGCATCGGGACCAAGGCAGTGGTGCCAATTTCGGGGTCACCGTTTGTCGTCGACGTTGTCTTCGGCACGAAGGAGAAGCCGGAGCTTGTGTGCCCGGTGCGCTTCCCTGTCCCCGTAGCTGCGGGGGAGGGACTGCGCCTTCGGGTGGCCAGAGCATCGGCGTGGGTCGAGGTGGTGGCCTGCGTGGCCGAGTTGCCAGCTGCGACACCTGGAATGGACGAATTTATATGGCCGACAACATTGGACCGTCGGAGCGGAAACATGCCGGTCATCCTAGGCGCCGCACCGCACACAAACCTGGACGCACTGCCCATCCTCGACCTTGCTCACAAGGAAGCGCTCGGCTGGCTGACTACGCTCGTCTCATGCAGCTTCAGCCTGCGTGAGCGCCGGCTCCGCGATGAGATCGCGAACGCTGCTCAGGCCAGCCCGTCCAGCAACGGTGCAAGCGGCATCATTAGCAGCAACAATCCACGGGTCAACTTCAAGGAGTCTGTCTTCAGCCTCTTCATGCTGGCCTCGGGCTTACAGGGCGACCAGACAGGCCTCTTTGTGCTGACGCTCCCGGAGCACGGCGGTGGCCATGTTGTCATCCTGGTTTCGGCCCTGCGCCTCGACAACGCTGCAGCGTCTGTGGTAGCCGACGCGGCGGTGCTGCCGATGACGCCGGAACTGCTGCAGGACAGCGAACTCCGAACCTTTCTCGCGCTTTGCCACGGCCACTTTGAGATGTGCGTCCTTACCGTGGACGAGGCCGAGCTGGTGCTCTGGAAGAAGGCCCTGCCTGCCATGGCCGAGCGCTGTCGCACCTGGTCGCATGACCCGGCTACGTGTGCATATGCTGTCCGGCCGGATGCCACCATTCCACTCAGCCTCGAGCCCGGCGGCCCCGTTCTCTGCGCTTGCGGCCAGGGCCACCTGCCTCCGGATTTTGTGGCTGTGCCGCTGTGGGAAGAGGCCGCAGCCCGCTACGCCACACGAATCGCTATCAGCCCCGTGTTCTGTGACCCGGCAGTGGAGCTGGCCGTGGAGCTGGCCGTAGAGCCGATAGCCGAGGCGCCGGGTCCGCACGTGCCGGTCAGGACGCTGCAGGAGGAGGCCTGCGGCAACTGTGGCGCGACTGCGGCTAAGAACGGCGGGCCACTCAAGAAGTGCCTACGCTGTCTGGCGATCAAATACTGCTCGGCGGCGTGTCAGAAACAGGACTGGCTTAGGCATCGCACGGAATGCGAGGAGTCGCCCGAGAACGTCGGCGAGGGGATGCGGACGTGAAAAAACGAGCAGACGAGCAGACGAGCACGGCCGTATAGCGCGCGGATTGTTTCAGCAAAAAGGAAAAGAGCAGCAATTGAATAAGATACAAACGCCTTGGCCATGTCCGTGGTATTGGGCCTGCAGCCCTGGAAGTGATATACAGAGACAAGCGCGTACACCCTTCCCCCTTCCTTTCGGCCAGCCGGAAAAAAAGAAATAGAAATACAAGACGCCATGCCTAGGGGAAACGGGAAGGGGAGTGCGAAGCAAACAGACAGAGTGAGAATGAATGCCCGGAAACCGAAATCTACGTAAGGAGGCAAGCCCCCTGAATGTCATATAAGTCATGCCTGCGACTTGCCGTCACTCGGCTTCATGGCCACCATCTCGTACTCGCTAGCGCCATCACGGCCGCGACCGCGACGACCGCCGCGGGTGAAGCCCTGCTCCTCGTCACCGACGACGCCCTCGGAGCGACCTGTTTGTGAAGACGGACTAGGGGCTCCTAGAGCTCCATGAGCTGATGGCGGTGATGCTGTCGTCGTGGGTGCTGTCGGTGCTGGCGAACGGCTACCGCCGCCGCCGCCAAACGAGATAGGCCGAAGCTCACGGTAGCGACAGCCCCAGGTACCGAGGCCGACGGCGACGGCGCTGGAGGTGGCCATGGTGAGCCACCAGGCGAGATTCTGAGGGGGAGAGCCGCTGTAGAGGATGACGGCAACGAGGTGGATAGCGTGGAGGGAGAGGGCGAAGTCGAGGACGAGCTTGGAGCGGTGGACAACGAGGACGATGGCGATGGAGCTGGATTGTTAGTGGGAGAAAGGAGGAGAGAATGAGAAAACCCGAATCGAGCGAAGCGAGGAAAGAAAGGAAAGGAGGCATACGAGAAGAGGCCACCGATGAGCAGCCAGACAAAGGCGACCAGCCAACCCTGAGTGGTGTCGCCACGGACAGGCTCCCAGCCAAGGACGAGATCGAGCGAGAAGGGCCGACCAGAGACGAGAGCCGTGAAGAGCATCAGCGGCGCGGCAGCGACGTAGAAGAGCGCCTGCAGGATGGCCATCTGGGCGAGGATGCGCAGCGGCGGCAGTTCTGTGAGGGCGCCAGAGCGCCGAGGACGTCGGCGGCGCGTCATGACAGTTGTGAGGGAGGGAGAGGAGGAAGAGGAGGAGGAGGTTGTGAAAATTGGTAGATTTGGTCGCGGTGGTGGCCGGTTCACGCGATCAACAGAAGCAGAGGGCTGCTACCGCGGGACCATGGTTCTGCGTGTGTGAGATGCGAGAGGAAAAAATGGGGCGAGAGAGAGAGAGAGAGAGGACAGGACAGCTTGGCCAAATCTGCAAAAAGGGAGGAAAGCCGGCAATATGTAGCTGCGATGTGAGATTTGCTGCAGTGAAGCACAGGTTGACGGCTTAACAAGAGAGTAAGAGGGCGGTGCCGGCTGGGGGAACAACTTAGAAAGGCGGGTGGTATCTCGCGATTTGAATTTGAATTTGCCTGGCTTGGCTTGGCTCGTCTCTATACTTTGCTGTCACTGCTGTCGCTGCTTGCCTGCTAACCTGACAAAAAACGGGGGTTAAAACCAGGCGCCGCCTTGCCGGGCTCTCCTTTTGAGGTCGACCAACGCTAAACCGTATGCGCTCACCGCCTTATTTTGCCATCGATTGATAATACATGACGAGCAGAGAGCAAAGAGCAGAGAGAGATCTTTTGGGACGACGGGTTTCCCTCATTTTCCAGCACCCAACGTCTGTCCCCCTCTGCTCAGCACCCCGCCACAATCCCGCCACAACCTGAGAGCATCTCCTCCTCCTGCACGCTCGACAATGGGCATACTCTCGTACGTCTGGCCCTTTGGCG
>JRUC01000012.1:0-32647 GCA_000806385.1 Leptographium procerum
AGGCCGACGGTGTCGACGATGTCGCCGGCCTCGATGCGGTCGTAGTCGGCCTCGTCGGCAAACGTCAGCGGCACGACGCCCTGCTTCTTGAGGTTCGTCTCGTGGATGCGCGCAAACGACTTGGTCACGACCACGCGCGCGCCCAGGTAGCGCGGCTGCAGCGCTGCGTGCTCGCGCGCGCTGCCCTCGCCGTAGTTGTGCTCGGCCACGACCAGCCAGGGCTGGCCGCGCTCGCGCCAGCGCAGCGCCAGCTCCGGGATTGTTGCCGAGCTGCCGTCCAGGTCGTAGGCCACGTTGACCTCGCCCGTCGCCGCGTTGACCGCCGTGTTGAGCGTGTTGGCGCTGATGTTGGGCAGGTGGCCCTTGTACTTGAGCCACGGCCCGGCGGCCGAGATCGTGTCCGTCGTGCACTTGCCCGCCACCTTGACCAGCACCCGCAGGCCCTCCAGGTCGCCATCCGGGAACGCCTCAAACGGCTCCAGCACCGCCAACCGCTCAGACGACGGCGAGATCGCCACCTCCACCGACGCGTCCGGTGCCGGCGACAGCACTGCAAACGCTGCCCGGCCTTCGTCAAACGGCTTCGGAGGACCCTCCAGCCCCTGCGGCGCCGGGAACCGAAACTCGCCGCCGTCCGCCGTCGCGATCGCGTCCGTCAATGGGTTGAACGTCGTCGACCCCGCAAATGCTAGCGCTGTCACGATCTCTGGCGACGCCAGAAAGTTCATCGTCTGCAGGTTGCCGTCGTTGCGGCCCCGGAAGTTGCGGTTGTAGGACGTGAAGATGGCGTTGGCCGTCCCCTTCTCCACGCCGTCCCGCCGCTTCCACTGCCCGATGCACGGCCCGCACGCGTTCGACAGCAGCACGCCTCCGGCCTCGCTGATCGCCTCCAGCGTCCCGTCCCGCTCCAGCGTCGCCCGGATCTGCTCGCTGCCCGGCGTCACGTAAAAGTCTGCCGCCGGCTGCAGCCCTGCCGCTGCCGCCGCCTTGAGCAGGCTCTCCACCCGTGTCATGTCCTCGTACGAGCTGTTCGTGCAGCTGCCGATCAGCCCCGCCGACAGCTTCTCCGGCCACTGCTCCTGCACCACCGTCTCCCGGAACTGCGACAGCGGGATCGACAGGTCCGGCGTGAACGGGCCGTTGACGTGCGGCTCCAGCTCCGACAGGTTGATCTCGATCACCTCGTCGTACTCCGCCCCCTCGTCCGCCGCGAGCCGGAACACAGCATCGCTCACGCCGCGGAACTGTTCCAGCTGCTCGGCCTCCTTGGCCGCCTGCTCACGCCGCGTCGACGCCAGGTACCGCGCCGAAGCCGCGGTGTACGGGAACAACGATGTGGTCGCGCCCACCTCGGCCCCCATGTTGCAGATCGTGGCCATGCCCGTGCAGCTCAGCGTGTCGACGCCCGGTCCCGAATACTCGATCACGAAGCCTGTACCGCCGCGCACCGTCAACCGCCCCGCCAGGTGCAGGATCACATCCTTGGGCGACACCCAACCGCTCAGCTGACCCGTCAGACGCACGTTCAGCATGCGCGGCGCCTTCAGCTCCCACGGCGCCCCCACGAGCGCCTCGACAGCGTCAGCACCGCCCACGCCAATGGCGATAGTGCACAAGCCGCCCGCGTTGGGCGTGTGACTGTCCGTGCCCAGCATCATCAGGCCGGGAATAGCATAGTTCTCCAGCACCGTTTGGTGGATGATGCCTGCGCCGGGAGGCCAAAAGTCAATGCCGTACTTGCGGGCCGCCGACTCGAGAAAGGCAAACACCTCGCCGTTGGTGCCGATGCCCGCCTCCAAGTCCGAGTCCGCACCCTTCTCGCCCACAATCAGGTGGTCGCAGTGGATGCTGGCCGGGATGGCCGTCTGGGGCAGCTTGCACGTCATAAACTGCAGCAGTGCCATCTGAGCCGACGCATCCTGCATGTTGACCCGGTCCGGCTTGAGCAGCAGGTTCGCCTGGCCCCGGATGGCCCGACCATTTTCCGTGTTGGTGAGCAGGTTCTCCTCCACGTTGTCCAGGTGGCTGTATAGGATCTTCTCCGCCAGCGTCAACCGCCGGTCCGGACCCAACACCCGCCGCACCTCAGCATACTTGTTGTACAGCCGCTCATAGACCGGCGTCAGTGCTGGCGCATCGTTGACGGTCGAGAACAGACGTCGAGTACCCGAAGGGAGGCTTCGCTGAGAAGGAAGCTGCCGAAGATGCTGAACATAAAAAGAAATCAGCATTAGAAAAGCTCATATTCGATGTTGCATAACTGCATAGAATCACTCACCCTGGCCAGAGCCCCAGAGCGGCCCGCTAGCATAATTGGACCCATGGTGCCTCTCTCACGCAGCAATTGAGTCGTGGCGTGCGTGACTAGGAGACGTTCCGTCGGGAGATGTCTGTGTTCGTTGTGTGGAAGGCTGAAGTGCAAAATATTTCGCGGGGTGACCTACCAGAAAAAAATATAGTGGGCTCTGACACTTGACGAACGCCGGCAATCGGACTCTAATTAGGATCCACTACGGCGGCCAATCAGGTAGCAGTCAATTCAAAAACGGCCAGCCAAAACTTACGACTACTCCCATACTGTAGAATCTGGGGAAAAACGGGCCCCTCTTTCATCTTTGAAGACGGGAAGCTTCTGCTTGTTGTATCATTGAGCCATTCTTGTTTGATATCTGCCACATCCTAAATCCCTCCAGAAACAGTCAGAAACAGCTTGGTTTCCCTGCTTCTTGTTCACCCATGGCACGCTGAGCTCTCTTGTATACAGTAAATCCCTCGAACCAAACGCCATAAGCACAAACTCGCTAGAAAATTCTGCTCGAACCGCATCGTAAAAACAATAAATTTGCCCGAAGGACCATCATCGCTTTGTTAAGCAAACAGCACATCAGGTAAGCCTCTGTCTCTTGGCATCTATGCCAGCAACATCATTCGTAGGTATATTACTAGGCACCTCGGATAGTGGTGGCCGGTTGGCCGCAGCATCAGTAGGCGGGCCCCGTTTCATAGGCGGTGGCCGGAACTGGCCACGATTGGCCAAGGGGCTGGACGTGCTCGGAGGCGCCCCTATGCGGCGTGTCGACTCTGCAATCGGATGGTTGAACCCGGTACGCCCCGGTCCTGCAGCAGCGCCTGTGCTGCTGCCCGTCGCATTCCCTGCGATGCCCCCGGGTCCAGTGTTCGATCCCCTGTCGGGTGTCGGCGTGGAGCTGGGCTGTGCACCTGGACGAACAACCCTCGGAATGGGCTTTGAACTGCTGTGGTCAACACCCGGGGTCTTGCGAATGGATGGGCTCTCGGCCTTGGGATTAAACAGATGCCCTGCTTGGACCGAAGGAGCAACTGCAGCGAGCGCGTCACCCTCTCCAACTTTGGCAATAGCGCGGGCTGATAGCCACGGCGTACCCTCTTCCTCCTTTGCGATGACACTGTTGTTACCGTTATTGCTGTTATTGCCGTTATTGTTGTTGCTATAGTGGTGGCTGTTACTAGTATTGTTGTTATTCACGTTCTGTCTCGGCGCAGCATTCCCCGCCTGGTAGTGGCCAGCTGGCTGTGGCTTGTTGGTTTGCTGGTTTGCTGGCTGATATGGTCGCCCCCCAACACCACCATTGGGCCGCGTGTTGACCTGGTTGGGTGTTTGCGGTGGCCGTGGAGCACCAGCGTTGTTGCCCGGTTGGCGCGAGGCTGGCTGGACTTGGCGGACGGGACTGGTATTTCTCGACTGCTGGTTCCGTTGCGCAGGTGGTGGTGGCAAGGACGGAACCGAGATATCCGGGACTGCGATCTCGTCGGGATGACCGTCCTCAGTTACACAGAAATCCGCTTCGTCGAAATCTGTCATGTGTAAGCGTCATAATCCCGATATAAAGTATAAACAGGTACATATACTGCGCTCGTGCTAACATATGCTTACCTCCCAACAAATCTTCGTCAAATGGGTCCATTATAAAGGCTACATGCCGACCAGCAAGATGTTGTTAATAACACTGAACAACATTCGACGGAGAGTGAATTGTCCTCAGATAGGCACCCACCAGAGGCCGCTGTTGACGCTGTTTCAGTCTTGGGAACCACTGCTGCCGCCGCCGAAACGGCTGGTGGTGCTGCGGGTGGTTCTGTCTTCACCGCATAGTCTGCGTGGCGATGCAGTCCGCGCTCGTCAAACTTTCTGTTAGGCGTCACCTTTATCTTGGAGACCTTGTCGACATAGGCCTTGTCGTAGATGCAGTTGCCAAGGACGTTGCCAAAGTTGCGTAGGGCGCGCTTCAGTGCATCCGTTGTGCCCTCCTTCTTGGCCTTTTCAAAAGCGGCTGCCTTCCCCTTGCAGTTCTCTATATGGCCGTAGCCAATGTCCTCGTGGAAGGAGCCATCGCGGAGTGTGACGCGCACAATCACAGACAGGCCGATCGAGATCTTGAGCGTCTGGGGGTGTTCGTCGACAAAGTCGATCTGGATTGTCTGTATGGAAGACGACCAGCCGTTGAAGCCAAAGACCTCGTTGGCGAGGGCAATGACCTTCTCGGCGGCGATATAGTGAACTTTTTGGCCGGACGGACCGGAACGGGCAGACAGGTACTCCGGGCCTAGCTGCTTCTCGAGGCGGTTCTGCAGCGTCGCAATCTCTTGCGCCGTATACTCGGATATGCGCGGGACGACGTCCTGAAAAGGATTTGTCACGACCGTGTGCTGGTCGCCGGGGCTGCGTTCGTGTTAGAAAGTCGGATTTTTTTTGGTCCCACGATGTGAACCGATCAGCAGAGATAGAACCGTACTTGGGCATCGTGGCAGTTTCGTCCACCTCACAGGGCTCCTCGGTCAAGAACGGGCTTTGACATCTGCGTGCAAAGAAGGACACTGACAAGGAGCTGATTGCAACGTTGGGATGACGATTCCGCGATACTTGAATGGCTCGCGATGCCGGTGCTGAAGTTTGCTGTGTTCAGCAAGTCGTCTTTCGTCTTGATAGCGCGTTCTGTACCCGAATCATAATACTGGAGACGCGAGCTAGACGACGCAATGTCACGTGACGCAGGCAGCCATATCCACTGTGCACAATTGTGGGGCCACCAGTTCGGATTAGACACGTGCCGTGCTATACACTAGGGCTGAGTTGCACTGCGCCTGACATGATGCTGCCTATCATGTGGTTCCGAAGGCTGATGAGACTCGCTTTCTATGTTAGTGCTAGAGAATATCTGTGACTGATCCGTCCTGGTTGGGTATAAGCCATCTCACAACCTTAATCGCGAATGTTGTACGTACTAGTGGTGAATTGTGCTTGTGATGTTGATTCAAAGAGTTATTTAACGTATGAGAATTAATTATTGATGATACTACCTCACACCGTTGCAATTGCTATTTACTGGGCAATATGTATCTCTAGCATTTTACAAGGCGCGAGAACTATGGAATATACAGGACTACAGCAAGTAAAAGAAGTGTTCGGATAAGGTATGCATCGTTTCGTACATCTCACAATGTCTAGAAATCGGTGGTGGTATCCTGCCAATTATGAACCGGCCATAAGTGTTCTTCGACACTATGCGTGCCACCGATGCTCTATGACGCGTCGTTATCGCCCAACCGTAGTATCTTACCGTTTATCCTTGGGTCATGCTCAGCCAAGCATGATCGGCCTCTTTTCGCCCTCGGCTCATCTTGTTTGGCACGCCCCAGACCCCAGACTCGATGTTTCCAGCTCGTCCTTGGCTGTGACAAAAGTTCACAAAAGCAATAAACAATCAGAGAGCAGCACAAATCAGTCACCACACAGCACTCACAACGAGCCGCAGTAAGATAAGACGTAAATGCCCAACACCAACGCGGAAGAAAATGTATGATATGACTAGAGTAGAAGAAAGTATGGTGTAATGTAAGAGCACACCCCCTCACCAAGGCACATTAACAAAAAGACAAAAGCAAAACTCCGCCTTGACATGAATCCCATTTGTCCTCAACTGAAGTCTAATGACGCTTAACACAAAAACACCTGGTTTGCAGTAAACGAAACACGGTAAAACTTGATAAAAACTAATGAGGGATGCGGTCGTATCATTACGGTTCGTTAGAAGTCGGCGGGCTGTGTATGTAAAAAATAGTGGCCCTTCCACATTTAGATTTCCCCATCGATGCTGGTGAAGCCTACCAAGGGCCAACCCGAACGGGCGAGCCAAAAGTGCCGTTCATGAGCTGGTTCCGAATAGAATTGGGATCACTGTTGCTGTTGCTGCTGTTGCTGTTACTGTTGGCACCAGCCCAGCCAATGTTGGCAGCCAAGGCGTTCACGGCAGCATCGAGCCGGCCACCAGACTGCTGATTGTGCTTGGCGACGATCTGGTCCCAGTGCTCTGACAAGAGAGCTAAGCCACCACCACGTTTTGACGCCTCTTGAATGACGAGGGCCCATGCCCGCGAGATCTCATCGTAGGCGCCTTCCTTGTGCTGTCGGTACGTCGGACTGTCCCAGTCAGGAAGCTGGTGAATAATTTTGGTTGCGCCATCGAGGAACTGGAGAGAGGCGGCCGAATGGGTCTCGACTGGAGGCAGGAATTGGCGGGTGAAGTCAGAGATGGCGTCGACTAGAGCGATAAGCGGCTGCTTGACGCGGTAGTAGTTATAATCGGCGCTGGAGTGGCCATAAGGCATAGCATTGCGCATACGCTGCAGGTATTCGCCAAGAAGATCTAGGGTAGAAACGGCAGTTGGACGGGGAGCGTTGTTGGTGACTTGCTGTGCAATGTCGGGATGGTGGTTGCAGATGGTTTGAAGGATAGTGCGCAGTTGTGAGGCATTCAAGGCTTCGAGCAGGCGTGGAAGAGGCAGTTGCCGGCCGGTGATATCGGTGCTGCGTGCCTTTTTGGATGGGCGTGAAAGCTGGCGGGTTGCGATGGCAGGGGAGCTCATGGGCGACACAGACATCTCATCGCCAAACTCTTCGTCGGCTTTCCGTTTCTTGGAAGTGGTCATGGCTGGAAAGGGAGACACTGCAACTTGAAGTCAGACACAGGCTGTACACAGACCAGGAAGAAAGTCATAAAAAGAAAGTTGAAAGAGAGCATACTGGACCGCGAGGGCGAGTGTCTCTGGGACTCGAGCTGGTGTGGTAGAAGTGGAGGCTGAGGAGGCAGCAGAACGTTCATCTTCTGAAGTGGCGGTGCGAGAAATTGACGCCGAAACCGAACCGCCAGGAAATCTTGAGAAAAATATTATAGGGCCAGCCTGTGCTGCACGTTTGCCCGGTTTACCCGAAGGATGGCTGCAGATATTTCGGCTCAGGAGGCGAGATCGACTCTTGTAGAGCTGTCAGAGCTGTCGTTTTGTTCGTTGAAGTAGACTGGTATCGATGCTGCCTGCTCAGACGAGTGCCGGAAGGAGTAAAAGATGGGATGATGGAAGACTAGTGCTAAGATGACGACGGCTCAAATGAATACGACAAAGGGAAAGAGAATGCTGCAAGGCAGACGGGGCAGCTTTGCAGTGAATTGAAAGCACAGGTAGGTGAGGAGGCGTGCAGGCAGGGCAGAGCAGGCAGACAGCCGCGGTAGCTTCTGGGGTTCTTCGAGGATAACTTTTTTCTGACTTCGTGGATGTTTGGGGGAAAAAAAGTCGAGTGAGGAAAGAGAGGAGAAGAGATGGGAAGAAAAACAAGAAAGGGAGGCCCCCGCTCGGATTTGTTGGCTGGGCCCCATGCGGCGGCTGCGATTAGTGGAGGTGGTTTGCTGGCGGCACAGTGGTCACTGGGCATGGCTCTGGCCAGTTATGTGGGGCAGAGGCGGATTTTAGTGGGTGCGTTTTCGGTCGGCCTGCCGCCAGGCAGAGAAGGACCACCTGTGTCGGTTTACTGCTGTCGTGCCGTGCACAAGAAAATACGTGGAAAGGCCAGCGTCACCGGGGTCGGCCAGCAAATCAGAGGCCGCAGACCGAGAGTGCTCTGGCACCTCTTGGCAAAAACCACGCAGCTCATCAAGTCTCCCAGGGCCATGCGGGCAGGGATTTGTGATGCGTTAGTGTGTTCCATCAACCAGCCCGCAGTAATACTACTGTGTGTATGTATGTAAGATAGTAAAAGTATATTACGAGCGATCTCTCTTTGTAGACTTGTCGACAAGCGGTCAAGGAGAAAGCCGCACTACTTAGAAGATACTAGTCAAGTAGCTAAGCAGTAGCAGGACGCTATAGCCGCAGAAAATAACCATTTCTCATCTGCACGACTGCCGAGAACACCACTATCTCGGCAAAGTCAGGTGTATCTTGCATCCCTGTAATTTAGTATGACACCGGGCAGCCAACCCAAGGCTGCCAGTATTGGATGCTTATTGAACAAAGGATGCAAAGACCAGAGAGAAAAAGGCCGTGAAAAGGCAAACCTTTGTCTGCTAGCCCAATGGTAATTGGGCTGGCCATTTGGCTCTAATACCCAACTTCTTAGGTAAGAGACAATGTAAGACAAGAAGCTGCTAGTGAAATCTTGCGTGTGTAGTCTAGGCCAACCTTATCGTTATCGCCATCTCCGATTAAAAAAATTCCGTCAGATAAAAAAAAAACATACTTCTTGTAGTGCCTCCAATCTTTCGAGGCTTGTCCATGTGAAGAAATTCCGTTTCTACAGCACACGAATCATCCACGAGATGGCCACCGAAGCAGAAACGAAGCCAGAAGCGGCTCTGCCGCCCGCGGCAGACACAGCGGAGAATGCCTCCAGCCACAGCGACGACTTGCAGCCGAAGAAGAAGAGCAAACGTAAGGCCGGCACCGCCGACCTTCCAGAACTCGAGGTTGACATCAACCTGCCGGAGCCGCCGTCCAAGCGGGCCAAGCGGGCCCTCAAGAAGGGAAAGGTGCTGCCGCCGAAGCCGAATCCGCTCGCCGAAGACAACAATGACGGTGACGACAAAAGCAAGGGCGGCAAGAATGGCAAACCGTCCAAGGAGCGCTCCCAGTTTGGCGTCTGGATCGGCAACCTCGCCTTTACCGTCACGCGCACGCAGCTCTTCAAGTGGCTTGTTGAAAGCTCGGGCGGCGCCATTGCGGAAACCGACATCACGCGCGTGAATCTGCCCACATCCGGACGCAGACCGGGACCGCCGCCACGGGGCCGGGACGGGGAGTCGGCCGGTGGCGCCACCTCCACCACCCAGAACAAGGGCTTTGCCTACGTCGACTTTGCTACGTACGAGGCGCAGGTCGCGGCCGCGGCCCTATCAGAGACGGAGCTGGACGGCCGTCGCGTGCTGATCAAGGACAGCAAGTCGTTTGATGGCCGGCCGGCCAAGCCCGCGCCAACAGCAGCGGCCGACGGCGAGACGGCAGCGGACGGCGAGACAGTGGCGGCAGGAGCAGCAGCTGGCTCAGGCGCAGCGGCTGGCTCCGGCGCTACAAAGGTCTTTGTCGGCAACTTGGGCTTCGAGACCACGGAAGAAGACCTGCGGCGGCACTTCTCGCCGTGCGGGACCATCGCCTGGGCCAAGGTTGCGACCTTTCCAGATAATACAGAAAAGTGTCGCGGGTACGGCTGGGTGCAGTTTGGCCTGCCAGATGCCACCGCCGACGGTACAACGCAGACCACCCCGGCCGAAGCTGCAGCTTCGGCTGTCTTGGGCTTCGTCCGCATCAAGGAGGTTGTGGACACCGAAGAAGACTTTGTTGCCGAGGCGGCGGCGGCCGAGGCAGATCGGGCAGACGAGACAGATGAGGCGGCGGCGGCGGCCAGCACACCAACACCCCTGGCAAAGGTAAAGGAGCCCCGGTTCAAGACGCGCAAGTGGTGGGTCAACATGCTCAAGGGCCGCACACTCAAGGTGCAGTTTGCGGAAGACGACCAGCTGCGGTACAAAAAGCGGTTTGGCAAAGATCGGCCACAAAAACAGCAGTCGCAGCCACAGCCGCAACGGCAAATGAACCAGCAAAAGAGACCAAGGCAGGAGAAGTGGCAGGGCAATACGGCTCAAAACGAAGAGGCTGGCCCATCAGATAAGCCGCTTAAGCTGCAAGACCTGAGTATTGCACAGCGGACAGGCGCCGTGACGGCATCACTGGGCAAGAAGACCATCCTAGAATAAGGCTTGTATTTCAAGTTTCACATCACAGCAACTATCTTTTCGATATCGAATGATCCCAGCACATTCCAGCTTGTACAATGACTAGTCATGCAAATAAGTGATAAGAATTACTCAGAATAACTAATTGCAGCCTAACGAAGAGTACCGGACACTAGAAGATAAATGTCTGGGGGCGTCTTGGGAGAAACTATGACTACTTGAATGTAAAAACATGCCTAAGCAGACAGAGAGCAGCAGACAAGTCCCGCCTCAGTTGAAATAAAAACTGGACTGTCCGTCACGACTTTAAAAATGAGGGAGGAGGAGAACGGCCACGAATTGCTTAAAAAGCAGAAACAATAGGATTTGAATAGTAGCGAACAAGTAAAACAAAAGAAATATGGGAAAGCACGAGACTCGGTTGTATCAAAGCAGAAGGCCCAAAGAACGACGTTAAATATCAAATCCATCAATCTCTTGATCCACAGCCACACGCTCATCACGATCGCTGGTCGCTAAACCCCTGGTCCTACCAGCTACTTCTTCTGCACCTTTCCCTGCTGCTCGTCGAGGAATTCTTCGTCCGAAGCGTCCAGAATGTCATACTCATCGTCCGTCAAAAAGCCTTCCTCGGACTCCTCGTCGGCCCAGTCAAACTCGAAGCTGTCACTAGCATTAGGGACCTTCACAGGCTCCGAATGTGCGTCCGTGTAGTAGACGCTGGAAACGGGCGACTCCTTCTCAAGCTTGGGAAAAATCATCTCGCTGCCTTCCAGCTGCTTGTTCGAAGTGGCCTCGTCAGAAGCCTTTTCTGCGTCCTCTGTGGTCTCCGCAGCCTGCTCTTCAGCAGCTTCGGCCTTCTTCGGCTCCTCCTTGATCTCCTCCTTGACTTCCTCCTTGGCTTCCTCAGTCGCCTTGACGTCCACGTCACACCACAGGCGGTCGCCAAACTTGATGCCGCCGTCCGATGTAAGGCGCCAGTACGAGATAGCCTTGCCAACGCGAGAAGGCGTGCGCAGCAGAACGGTGAAATGGAACTCCTCACCGGGAGCGACCGTCTCGTGGGAGATGGTAGACTCGAACGCGGAAACCAGCTCCTGAGTACCAGCAGGATGGTTCGGGTCAACATGTCCCATATAGTCACCGCTCACGAAGCGGACGCAGCAGCCAGCCGGCCAAGCGACCGTGCCTGTGTTCCGCATCACCCAGGTCTGCTCAAAGACATGGTTCGGGCGCATGACAGTGCCGTCAGCAACAATGTCACGCTCGAACATGGCATCCAAGTTCTCGGCCGAAGGCTCAGCAGCAGCGATCTTTTCCACAGCGGCAGGCTCGACAATCGGCACAGGCGTCTGCTCCGGAATCTTCTCTGGAATAGCAGGAGCCGGATACGAAATCTCTGTCGGCTTGACATCCACAACGGTCTGAACCTTGTTCAGGTTGATCCCGTTGGACGAGGACGGCGTCCAACGAGGAGGCTCGAAGGTCCAGGCCATCGGGCACTTGTCGCCCATGGCGCGCATCTCTTGGCCTTGTGCGTCCTCGCCGGTCGTAGTAACAGAGACGTGGCGAACTGGAGTCTTGAATTTGATCAGGGGGTGTGTCTTGTTGTGGGTGTTCGCAGGGCTGGCCTCGCAGCAGGCGCAGAAGTCCACGTCGGAGCAGACAGCGCACTTGTAGCGCTCGCCCACAATCGCGCGAGCACAGCGGCTGACGCCAGAGCAGAGGGGGCCATCGCAGTAGATGCCAACATGCACTTGGCGAGAGCTGCTCGGCCCAATGGCCACATCAGACAGAGGCTCGTAGATAGGCACAAAGCGGTGGCCGTGATGGATGAGGCTGGCGTTCACAACGCAGTCCGCGCAGTAGTCCCAGTCGGGGCATCCCATGCACTTATGGCGGACACCAGTAATGAAGGTGTCGCAGCCGTCGCAGACGGCATTGTGGCGCTGACCACGACCCGGAGCAAGGCGGCGCCGCACGCTGTTCTCGAAATGTGTGCCAGCAACAGCCGGGGTAAAAGCGTGCTTGGGGTGGTGCCCATGCTCATTCTTCACGAAGCACTCCTTGCAGAGATCAAAGTCGAAGCACGTGGTGCAGTGGAGGAACATGGCCTCTGGCAGCTCCTGGATGCAGTTGTTGCAGGTGCGCATCTGCTGGGCAGGAACATGCTCGGTGAAGAGCTCCGACAAGGTGGACATTTGGGCAGCAACGCTCGCCACGGACTTGCTCTGACCAGCAACAGAGACAGCGCACGCAGTGGCCTGCTGGGTGGACGTTTGCTTCGGGGTGAAAGTCTTCGACTTCACTTCCTTGGCGGGAGTCGTGTCCACGAGCTTCTCGGTCGATCGCTTCGGAGACTTGGGCTTTGTCGGAACCCGCTCGGTCGTGCTGTTGACAATGGCGCCGTCTTTGATACAGCGCTTGATCATCCAGTGCTCGCTGTTGTAGCACGTGGTGCCGAGGTCAACGCAGTTCTCGCACAGGTCGAAATCGCCCTCTTCGCATGTAGAGCAGTGGAAATGCGTGTCGGCAATAGTGCGCTCGCAAGAGTTGCAGCAAACCGAGAAACCAGCCTGCAGGCTCGGAGTAGGGGCCGGCTTCATGTCGTAGCCGGCGGCACAGTCCAGGAAAGACCACACGGCCTGAGGGTTACGCGGTGTGCATTTGACAACCGGGATGGGCTGAGGGGGGGCCGGAGATGCCAGTGCATCAATGGCAGCAGGCATCGCTTCGAGAGCAGCAGCGGTAATCTCCGGCACGTGGTCAGACGGCGCAGTGGAAGCCGACGTCTTGGGGACAGATGTGTTGTCGGCTATCAGCCCCATCTCGGCAACGGAAGCACCGAGGCGGGCAATGTGGCGCTCGAGAAGCTCGTGGTTGCGAGCCATGTTCTGGAGGGTGGCCGTCAGGTGGGCGTCGACGTCATTTGCCCAAGAGCTCGGCTTCTCATCCACCAACGAGGTAGCACTCGGGAAGCGGCCAGGAATGGCAGGACACTGCTGGCGGTCCTCTTCAGCTTGAGCGATGCTGGCCGACACAGCGACGGGCGTTGTCGACGCGATGACGGCGTTGTTGAGCGGCTCGACAGAGCCCTCGGGCACATCCTCGATGGTGACTGGGCGAGGGGCGGTGTGCTGGGCCAGCTGCGGCTCCGCCATGATGACACGGAGCTTGAGCTTCTGCTTGGCCTTGGCGGCACGGTACAGCTGCTTGTAGACAGCTTGGTTGTTGCGGTCCAGTATGACGAACCTGCCGGCAGAATCCGAGTAGCGCTCGAAGCGACACGTAGTGGTAGGATCGATGGCGAGTGTCTCGCGGAGCTGGCAGCTATGTTAAATTACGCTGCACATTACCCACAACAGGATATGGAAGCTCGGACATGGCTGTGTGAAGCTGTAGGGCAGCAAGGCAGAGACAGAGACAAAAATGTGCCTGTGCCTGTGCCTCTCATTTCAGACGTACTTTATCCTCCAAAGAGCTGGCCACGAGATCGCGCAGCGGAAGCTTGACCTTCTTAGTCAGGCCCAGATGGCTAATCTTGAGCGTGATCGGAGTTTCGGCCGTCACAGGTGCCGGAGTCGACGCCATGATGGCTGAAAGGGGTGTCTATTTGCACCTAGCAGATGTCGAGTCTGTCAGTCTTCAGCTGTCTTTTCTGTTCGGTTTGTTGGGTTCGTTAGGAAGGGAAAGAAATAGAACGAAAGATATAGCCTTGAATGATGGGAGAGGAAGAGAAGAAGGAAGAAACAGTTTCAGGGCGGGCAAGAGAGTGGCAAGAGAGCATGGGATGCAGGAGACAGGGCCCTGTTATAAGGCACTCCCGTAGTGGATAAAGACGAAACATGCAGCCGCTTACGTATTGGAAAAGTAGCCGGACCACAGCTGCAGCGGCTAGCCTTCTAGACGTTCTGAGTAGGGAGTGCTGGGAAAAAACAATGATGTAAAACGCAAATACCAATAACACTCTTGTCGGAGGGTGATGGAGTCTCCCTTTTATCGATGAAGGAGTTGAGGGAGAGGAAGAAGAATGGGAAGAGAAGGAAAGGCGAAGCAGGAAGGATAAGGTTGCTTTTGGGAGGAGGCGCTCGCCCAATTGGTCAGCGAAGAGCGGAAGTGGGGAACGAGGAGAGCGCTGAGAGTGAAGCCAAGGTGGACGGGCGAGCCCCACCTTCCCTGTATGCGTTCATAAATAATGTCAAACAGCAGGGAGGAATGGCGGGGATCACAAGGTCACCGCAGCTTTCCCAGGGAACAAGGGCCCCGTAATACTACTCGTAGTCTGCATGAGTGCCTCCTACCGCTTTGAGATACCCAGACGTGCTACTACTGAGTTACGAGACTAGCACCTGTAGCAGCTAAAGCTGGCGTGCCAGGCAGCCGCGGGTGCACCGCATGTGGTTCGGCGGCGAAAAACAGCCAACGTCAGCGAAGTGGCAAGATAGGACGTCCCGGATACGCCTGGAGGTCCCAGTGGGTCCAGGCCGTCGTATTTCGACTTTAGCAAATCGCCGTGTATTATTGCACGATTTATGTATCTTATCTCACTACTACTACTACTACTACTAACGAGTACGGGAAGGCAGACAAGACAAAGAGATGCGGGCGTAATAACGTGCCGTCTTTGTCGTGCCCGGTGGGCAATTCCCGTACTGCTTTCTACGAGTAGGGAGGCGGCATCGCTGGCGTCATATATTCTCCTGCCTGGCTGGACCTCTCTCACTTGCGATTTTCCCACTTTATTCATGCTAGAGTCGCCGCCTTGAGGCTGGAAGGCAATTACGCCAGCCAGCCAGCCAGCCAGCCAGCCAGCCAGAAGGCAAGGAAACCGTTGGAGCTCAAAAGAATCGGGCGCTATGCTTACAGGGAGGGCGGGTACTTTCTGACGTATCTTACTCGTATGGATCGTTCTGAATCGTTCTGAATTTCCTGTTGTTATGTTGTTCTGGTGTCTTGTTGTTGTTCTGCTTCTTGTTGGTCAGTGGGCAAACGGATAGCTACCTTGCTCCCCTTCGGACTGTCCAATCGCCGCACAGCCCGCGCCGTACAAGCAGGCAACACATGACCTGACGAAAGGGGACGAATTGGACGCTCCCCTCCAGAGTCCCACCGACATTTTGTGCACAATCCACGAGGTGAGCCGTGTGCTGTCGTGGCAGTGAGAAGCAGGAGGGCGGATCTCCAAATCGTGCAGCTACGAGTACGAGTACGTATACATAACTGCAACATGTACCGAGTATGCGAATGCCAAGCCTCTGGGAAAAGGAAGCCCTATCTCGTCTTTATTAATGCGCTTCCTCCATCTGGCATAGGCGGTGTTGTCCCACGGCCTGGCCTGGCTCCGCCTTTTTGGCCAAAGCGGTGGGCCAACAGCTCAATAGTGGTTGCATGCCCTCTTGTTCTGTTGCGGCGGCCACAGCCAACCGATTGCCTCGCTCACAGCCGATGAATATGTTTCATGTCCCGTCTCACGTGCATAGGTGTCAAATGGGCAAACAGGCAGAAAAAAAAAGAAGCTCGGCTCCAGGGCCAGGCTGGAAGGCTGACGAATCTGTTTGGAACATTGCCGTATTTCCTGATCCTTCTAGTTCTACCCTCGTCATGTCTGTAGATCTCTATCGAGATCCATTTACAAAAAGGTATGGGCGAGTCATGACTAAGAAGCGGCAACGTAGCCGACATCGCCGACTTGACCGACTTTTCGGTGTTGCGCAATGCTTGCTTTGGCTTCCTCTGGTTTCCTCCCTGGGAGCTGAGACGATACTATGTATGAAGACTGTCTCTCCTATCGCGTCAGGGCGCGTGACTCTGACAAGACGGCCATCATAATCTCCCGGGCAACCCAGTTCCGCTGTCGTAGCAGTCTGACAGAGTCGGGGCCGACGGCGGGCCCGTTCGGATCAACTTGCAGCCCTGCTTTATACATACATATTACTAGTATGCAAATCGGATACTACCCGCACTAGGGGTATGTATGTATGTATGTATGTAAGATAGCATGCTCATCCCACCGTATATGTTTTGCATTCCTTGATGGAGCCTGTTGTGGATGCTGCTTCGTCTGAAACGAAGGTCTCTCTGTCAGCTAGTCTCTCTGATACAAGGCTGCATCGATGTATCAGCCCTAATAGATGGGCCACTCGAAATGCCTTTCGGTTCCTATCCGACGCATAATCTAAGTTGGCGGGACCGTCCTGTCGATCAGAGATGGCCACGTCGCGTCGCGTCCTGTGGCTGTAGCCTGACGAATTCAGCGTCATTCAAGTCCAGCAGACTTCAACATTGTCGATCGTCGAGCCCACAAGAGGTTCAATTGTATCTCGCCTCTTTCACATATATAAGACAGTAATATTACAGCACGCCGCCATCTAGTCAGAGTACAGAAACGTCTGCTTACAATGCAAGTCGTCATTTTTCTCCCTCGCACCATTGACAACGCTGAGGAGGGCCTGCTGCAGGGCCTCCTCGTCGTATCGCCACATGCCGCTTTGTCCCCTCCGTCCCTCCTGGCTCGGCACCGGCACACAGCAGATGCCGAGCCGGCCCAATTCTGCCTCGTCTACGAGAGGGGCGTTTGCGTCTGTACCTGCACCGCCCGGCTCGACGATGTCGCTAGTCTTATTGGTCTTGCTGCTCGCGCTTTCAAGGTGCAATACGTGCGTCACGTACCGCCGGCATTGCTCGTCCTGAACCGGGCCAAAGTCCTGCTGGCTTTGCTGGCATGCTCCTGCTATCGCCCGCACAAAGTCGACAGCTGTCATCGGCGCGCTCCGGGGCCCCGTCTCACGGTCTAGCTTGCTGTTCAAGATGAGCACCTTGGCCCGCCGGGACCGGCTGCCCTCGCAGTTTCTGTCTGCATCGTCTGCATCGTCTGCATCATCTCTGTCGTCGCCGTCATCGCTGTCGTCTCCCAAGATCGCCGCGCCGACGCCCCGCAGGACCAGGCTCGGGATGATGCTCGTGTACAGGCTGCCGATGCTGTACACAATCGCCCGTGCCCGCTGCAGCGCTGCCAGCGCCTTGGGGTTGGCCGGCGGCCGGATCTCGTGGCCGTATGGGTTGATGTACCAGACCCGCTCGATGCGTGCCGGCAGGTCTTCTTCGTCATCCTTACTGAAAGCTATCTGTGGGCGGCGTAGCACCGGCAGCGACCCGGGCAAGGTGGCGTCCTCAAAGTCGATGGCTGTAGCAGCACGTCCACGCATCTTCAACGTCGACGTCGACGTCGTCGTTGCCGCTGCCGCTGCCGTTGTTGTTGTTATTGTCATTCCAGTCGCTGTCACTGGAGCAACTACAGCGGCCTCGGTTCCACCGTCTGGCAGCGATGTTGGCGCAGATGGATGGCTGATATTGACTTGCCCCGTAATGGTGGTCCCGTCAGCCAGTCCAGCCGAGATGTGGTGCGTAAAGTTGGAGCTTATGGCCGGCAGCACGGCTACGTGATCGGGGATTCCGCACAGCAGCGATAGGAGGTAGATGGCAGCCTCAAAGGAGCCCGAGAAGAGGCGAGCACCGGTCAGGAATAGGTTGCCGATGCTGGCACCGGCAAAGTTGAACACGGACGTAGGCCGAGCGCGCTTGACGATCTCGAGGTTGAGCGTGTTGAGAACGGCACGGATAAGCTCGCGTGTAGGGCCGGGGACAAAAGTCCAGAGCACGTGCCGGGCCTCGACGAGATCGAGCCACTCGATGCGGGCCTGACGAGGATCGGAGGTGCAGAGGCGATGCTCCATAAGGGCGCGCAGGGCAGAGCGAGAGTTGGCGGTCGCGGAGAGGACGTCGCTCTGGAGGGCTGCATCCTGGCTGTCATCTCCGGCATCGTCGCCCGTCGGTATCAGGCGCACTAGACGACCTTCATTCATTTGTTAGACGAGGGGCGGGGGGAACCTCAAAAAGAAATTCAACAAGCACGCAGTACGCATCTCTGTCTCTGGAGTAATATACATACTTCGTATGTCACCAACACCTGCAAACCTTAATTAGCAATCATAGGATACAATAAAAAGCTACCCCTTCATGAACCACTTACTTGGTCCGCCAAAGAAGCGGATGAGCTCCGAAGAGCTGCCCCCATTGTCAGAAATCGGGATGACGTATGCCAATGGATATGGCTTCGTCTTATCACCTCTCTTTCCAGCTCCTGGGCTGGATTCGCTGCCCAGATATGATGCTACCGCCTGGAACGCGTCAACCAGAGAATTAGCAGCAGTACCACCTGAGAAGACACAGACTCCGCTTTGGGCAGGCGAGTAGTATGTCGCTACTGGGTCTGCTGCAGATACAGCAAGCTCTGAGCCTGGGGTCAAGCCTGCAGCATGTGCTGGTGTGGCTGAAGAAGAGGCTGATAAAGCCTCCCTGGCTGCGGCAAAGGCAAATGGTCGTGAGGGCGTTCCAGTTCTGTCGTCCATGGCATGTTCACCAATACCTTTGTGCTGAAGCGGTATGTCGGAGAGCAGCAGAGCTTCTTGATTATGTGGTGTTGACTCAGGCGTCAATGGACTTTGGAAGCTGTTATGTATGACGGCCTATATCTCATATCCTAGAAGCTGTCTTGCGGGCCGGTTAGTGTAGTTATCTAATACTATAATGGTGGGGCCTCTTCGCCGAGAGCGCTGGACCTGTGTCACCTAATACGAGTACAGACATACTGCTATGGCTTAGCCGTGCCTGTGTTGAGTCATGTTCACATAAAAATAGCCAAGGACAGCCTGTCACGTAAGGTAGTTTGGAGAACGAGTCACAAAATTCAAAGAACAAACAATATTTTTAGCTGTTGCCGTTTGTTTGCGTCTGAGGGATGGATATTCAGCCATTTTTCGGTAGCTGTTTTGTATTCTGCTCGTGTTTATAGAGGATACAAAGCAGGACGCTGCCTTTGCATTGAGACAACCACAATCGAAAAGAATTCGACAGGTTCCGAGCTGACAACACCGAATATGCGAACCAATGGAATTGAAAAGGCCAAGCGTTGTGCTATGCGAAACGGCAGTTTCCTTTCCTCTTTCTTTTCTCCTCAGTTCTTGTCTTTTTTTGCTCCTTATTTTTTTTTGTAAACTACAAAGTTCTAACCTCCCCTTTTGCCTCTACCTGCCCGTCTGTTACAATACCTCTTGGAGGGCTTTCTTCCCTCCACCAGATAAAGCACAAGAAAGGTAAATACATAGACCAAAATTGGTTAGGGAGAAATGCGATGAACTTTGATAGCCATAACAGAACGAGCGTCTGTCGGGGTAAGGTTGGGAAGCAGGGTGGCGCGCGTATAAGAAATATTAAGAAGGATCATCAACAAAGTATTTTGAAGGAAAATGGAAGGTGAAAGAACGGTGCCTGAAAACGAGAAGTGGAAAATGCGCCCAAGCTCCTGTTTCCCTCCCAACCTTTCCCGAATAAAAGTAGACCAAGAACGCGAGTCTGAGAACCGTTGCTCCATATTTGCTTCCCGAAGCACGGAAAATAAGTTGAGCAGCAACAGCTAACAGCGGGAGAAGACAGTGAGAGGCCACCCTAGCAAATATATGCCATGCCCAACATGAGACACTTATTGCTGGTAGTATACCATACCTGGCTGTGGCGGGTAGTAGTACCCTTCGGCAGGAGTTGGCGTCACCATTCCACCCATGCCAGGCACAAATCCTCCGGGAGGAGCTGGAGCCGGTACATATGATGGGAAGTTGGACACGCCAGGCAGGTTTGATGGATCGTAGTAGTACACCATCCCGTTAGCTTCTTGGGCAACCAAGCTATGGTTAGGCACCGGCTGTTGAATGTTGACCGGAGTCCCGGTGACATCACGATGGCCTGGCTGGCGAAATGGTGGTCCGGCATTCTGCGGTGTCCCCCCAGGCACAAAGGTCGCGGCTGCCCCCGACGGAGCCATGGTGGAAGAGTAGGTGGGCGGAGTGGGATAGAAGTATCCCTGCTGTGGCGGTTGTTGCATCATCGGATAGCCTGCAGGGCTGCCATAGAAAGCTGTCCCTGCCGGCGCTGCATTTGGCTGCGAATACATCGGCGGCTGGGCAGGCAGATTTGGTTGGAAGGGTGCGGCGTGGATAGCCCGCTCTGGAATCTGTGACAGGGGAGTTCCGGCACTGTATGACGGGTACGACGGGTGGCGTGAATGGGGCTCTCCTGGAGGGAAGCCGCTTGCCATCTGGATAGGAACCTGCTGGTGGAACGGCATGGGGTAAGGCTGCTGCTGGGAGAACTGCCCCATGTTTCCACTTGCTTGGGGGTCGATTGTATCGACAGACACTGCTTTCTGCGGGCGAGGTTGGTGCATAGGTAAATTATGGCTTGGACGGGTTTCCTGGAATGCTGGCCGTTGGGGCAGAGGATGGTTCTGCGGGGGAGGAACTGTGCTGAGCGACGAGCCCTCTGGCACCTGAGGCGGCTGTGTAGTCTGCTGTGACGGAAAGTTCTGCAGTGGCTGGTTGGCAGATGGCGGGCGATTAGGTCCGGACATCGGAACGGTGCCATCCGTGCCCATGGGCAAGCCCAACCCGCCGTACAGCATGGCAGGCGGGGGTGCGACAGACGGTGGAAGCCGTACGACTGGCCGAGAGGAATTGTCGATATTCAGAGTTGGACGGGAAATGGCGGACCCGGTAGGAGAAATGATGTAGTCACGGGCAGCATCGTGAGTTATGGAAGACCGCCGGCTGAGAGCAATGCTGGGCGAGTACATGCTCCCGTTGTAGTAGCTGCCTCCAAACATGCTGGTCTGTCGTGAAAAGCCGGAGATGGAGCCCATGACAGACCGGGTTCTGTTACCGCGCATGCGCTGTTGATTCGGCCGCAGAGCACGGGGAATGAAAATGAAAGAGCGGTCCACAGCAGGGAATATCTGACTCTTCGGGTGGCCGGGGAGGTCAATCACTACCGCCTTATCACGGCGAAGGGGTGGCCGGTGGTCTGGCAGTTTCGTGTATTGCACGACCTTGAACTTCTCGAACAGCACGGCTTCTGTCATAGGCGGGAAAAACACCCGGACAGTCACCATTCCCAGAGGCTTTTCGACAGACATGGACCGGTTGATAGGCACCGCGCTAGGTGGACACGTCGGTATGCTCGCTGCAGAGGCCACCACTTGGCTTCCGCCATACTGGCTGCTCGCATCGAAACGGCGGCGTGGCGGTCCAAGTCGTGGCATGGCAGGTGCGGTAACGGTGTCATGCATATCGTGAGCCCACGGGGCATTGATCGTCGGGTCGGTCGGGTTGTGTGCATGGCTTCTGTAGAGATTGTAGTGTCAGTGACATGTAGGTGGGCAATTATAGACAAGAGTCAGGAGTCAGAAGTCAGGAGTCAGAACAGCCAGAAAACATACTGCATTGGGGCGTACAGCCCTCCATAGCCGCCCCGACCACGGCCCCTTCCGCCCCGACCAAAGGGCCGGAAGCCGTTGGCAGCCGGGCCCGCACCACGATGGTCATGCATGAAAAACGCTCCCCGGTTAGGCACGAATGACGGGTCCTCGTCCCGTTTTTGCTTGTAGAGGTCGTGCTCGCGGCGCTGCCTCTCGTATGGCGTCTCACGGCGCTGTGTTTGGGCGGAAGAAGACGAAACTATCGGAGGTTGAGGCGCCTTGACGGGATGGGCGGGCGGTTGCGAATCTGCTGTCTGTTCGGATGCAGATTCGGCTGCAGCTGCGGCTGCGGCTGCGGCTGCGGCTGTAGGTTTGGTGCCGTTTTCATCCCCCCCGGCAGCAGTACGGTCGAGTTCTTGATTCGAGGTCACTGCGATCTGGTCTGAAGCTGACAGTCGGCGTAGCATCTGCTCTGCCTTTGGCGTGGCAGCGTTGACGTTGTTCGCAGGCTCCGCCGGCTTTCTTCCCTCCGATTTGACACCTGCACCTATCTGGCCAGCCACGCCTTTACGGATGGCAGGTGCAGTCGGCGATGCATCGTCAATGTTGCTCGTGTCGCTATCATTGGCAGCCGCATCACGATCCTCGCTAACTGCCGAAGCGTCTGTCAGAGAATCGTCGTCGACCAGATCAAACGTGCCGTGGTCATCGCCGTCGTCGTCATCCACGCGCCGGCGTTGGCCGATCAACTTCCTGCGCCGAGGCCCCTTGTTTTTAGATGCTGTGGCATTAAGAGGGCGGACGGCTGGACTGGCGGCGGTGGCCATCGTTTCAGCGGTGGAATTGGTCTCGTTTGACTTTTGCGGTCGAGCAGGTCGGCAGGGAGAAGCTGCTTTTGGAAGGAGATGCCAGAGCTGCTCGGGCTGCTGATGGTTGCGACGACTGGTGGCAGACGATCAGGCGAAAAGCGTGGGCTTGGGACACGTTGCTCTGCTTGGTCGGATCATGCGGCGAATTCGGAGGGGGGAAAGGCGGCAACGGAAAGATGGGACGTGGGATTAGTCGGAGACGTTAGACCCGTTGGTGATAAAACTGATGACCGAGCAGAAAATAGCAGCCTCCCGAAAGAAAGAAAACGAGATCTACTGGTAGGCGAAGCTCGCTCTCCCAGCCCTAGCAGCTTTTGTCGTGTTTATCTGCCGTCCGTTCAAGAGCTGTTCGGTTGGGTGTCCTCTATGGCCGAGGATGCGTCGTAGCTAAACCGCCCTGCGGCACAAGAAGGAAAAAAAAGTAGCGGACTGGTGACAGGCGCAGTTCCCAACAAGGCAATAAACAGGCGGCGGCCAAAAAGGAGTGCAGAGATATTTTAACGGCAGCGACGGTGGAAGGCCGGGTGCGATGCAAGAATAAGCAAAAACAGGAATACGAGGAAGGAACAGATAAAAAGAACAATGGGGAGAATGTGCAGATGAGGAAAGAAGGGGGACGACAATTAAAAAAAATATAATAACGATGGGGAGACGTCTGACTTGGTTACTCTGGGCGTGATTTTTGGGGGACCGTTGAGGGGAAACAGAAAGCGCAGCACTGAGCACAAGCCGCTTTCTTTAGCCCTTTTCGAATACCCCAAAAATAATTTGGGCGACTCTTGGACTCAAATGCATCTGATCAATGAACAGCTCGATATTACTGTGAAATAGAAGCTTGTACGAAACAACAACTATTAACCGGAGGCCGAAAAAATAAGAACCAGATGGCTCACCCAGTATAGGACGATATAGGGGGGTTTCCAGGCAGCAACGCCTGTTTGTGCTTGTTTTCGCCTGCATACCGCTTGCAAACGAATCGGCAGAGCGCCCAACAGCTTGTTCTGATGCTATTGGTAGACGGGATTAGGTCCAGGCTGCTCTCGCCTCATACGCTCCTCCCTCTTGTCGTCACTCACCACTGCCCTTAATTTTCTCGCTTTTGGTGCAATGTGGAAGCCACCAGCTGCCTGTGTTACTTACTTCCCTCTCTTCTGCCAGCGTTCGCTCTTTGGGTGCATTGGGGTCGGCGGCTTGCATTTCCTCGCTCTGTGCCCGCTGCAGCTGCAAGATACAAGATACAGAATTGCCATCGCAGCGTGCAGTTGCACATATGACGTATCTTACATTGGTCGGCATGTGTCGGACCATTTATTAACGTGACTGTAAGAATGGCGTCCTTCGCTATAGTACGCATACTACGGGCGTACTCAGAGGAAAGCCGGTGCTTCTAGCTAGTATGCACGGACAATATCTTAACCCCCTCTCACGGATATCTATTAATACCAGTGCACAAAATTTAGCCTTCCGATAATACCTCCAAGCACTCCCCAAATGCTCCACACCCCGGCATTGTACGTTGTGTACTTACTTGACTCTCGATTTGCTATACGGAGTATTTGCACTGATCTTCCTTCACTCTGCAGATGCTGCTAACTAGCTAGCTATGGATACAAACCTGTAATGCCAACCAGCAGGAAGCGTCTGAATGGAATGACCCGCATCGCATCTCCGTCAGTGAATTAACTATGGCATCAACCTGAGGGTTGTTGTCGCGTGTCTCTTGGTGGAGCTCACATCCGCCTCCGAAGCCGTCACTAGCCTGTTAATAATAAACCACTAGCATTTGGCATCTTATGAAGTTAGTCCCGATCGCGTTGACTCACTTGCGTAGCAATAGCTGCATCTTGCCATTGCCTCGTTTGTGAGGCGTACTACAAAGCCAGTGGTGTACAATCAACACGTAGCAAGCTTGATACGTGCTAAGCGGCGGTATCATGCTCTGGTGCCGAGGCCCAGTCAGGGCTCTTGGTCATTGCGTACTGTATGTAGATCGTAGAAAAATGCGTAGCTATATGGTTTAAGGATAAAGCTGTGGCTTGGGCTTGTTGTCTCGCATATTGTTTCCTCACCTGAGCGGATTGAGCGGATTTCATCGCAAAACTCTCTTTGATATGTGTACGACTACAATACACGCCCCAACTACTCGTACTCGCACTCATACTTCTCACTTTCAAATTGTCCGTCTGTGTCTGTATTCGACCACAACACCTAGTGGGCGTACTGTAGTTGAATCCATAGTAGGCTATTCACTAAAAAAGACTGCTGGAGGGGCTGCCGCCAAATATTTGGTCAACTGCCAGATCCTGTGTTTCTGTCCTATCTTATCATAACATGAAGGGAGTAGAGATAGCAACTACTATAGTAGTACTGGGAATTTCGGCAGATGTACTGCGGATCAGCACCTTGCTTGGACCTCTAAGTCGGTCCTTCACCTTGACATTTCGATTGTGCCCCACCAATGAGATATTAGTCTGCCTGAAACACTAGCATGTAGAAGCATGATATACGCGTGATGCAGGCAATGTAACTGCTCGTAACCAGCTGCTCCATTACACCTTCCCTTTCTGGATTGATAGTCAAAGCTTGCTGGTTTCCGCGTGACGTAGTTGTACGAGTGTTGCTGTTTTCCCTCTTTTCTTTCCTGTCCCTGGACGCAGTATATATAAACTACCAAACATCCAACCTACATCGTCTTGATATCTCATCCATCTTATCCATCCTCTCTCCCTAAAACACTCGTCATAATGCAGGCCATTTTCCAAGTTCAGCGGAAAGTCAAAGAAGACCTTGGCCTCAGGAAGGTCCGCGTCGTACTCAACAAAAACTACAAGGCACATGGCACAAAGTCCTATGTTCATCTCTTGAATCGATTTGGCTTTCAGCCCACAAAACCTGGCCCTTATCATCACGTTAACCGCGTACACCAGCGTGGGCTTCGCGTAACCAAGTTCACGGAGAAGCTTATCAAGCCAGTTGGCGGTCGTGTCCACTTTGAAAAGGTGCTCGTCAAGAAACCGAACGCCGAAGATAATCAGACCGGCGAAGTAACTGCAGAGGACCAACAAAATGATTCCATGTACCTCTGTGAAGTCGAAATCGGTACACCTGTACAGAAATTCCTGCTGGACTTCGACACCGGCTCCTCTGACCTCTGGGTCTTTTCCACGGAACTCTCGGCAGATCTGCAAAAGGACCACACGGTCTTTGATCCTTCGAAGTCGACTACGTTCAAGTCATCCAGCGGTTTGACTTGGCAGATTCAATACGGTGATGGAAGCTCTGCATCGGGCGATGTAGGCACCGATGTGGTTACTATTGGTGGCCTTGCTATCAAGAACCAGTCTGTGGAACTTGCCAAAACCCTGGCTGCACAATTTTCCCAGGGCACTGGCGATGGACTTCTCGGTCTGGCTTGGCCATCTATAAACACGATCAAATCGGGTTCTAAGTCAGATCCACAGCCAACTCCCGTCGCCAATATGATAACTAGCAATGTTGTACCCAAAGAAGCTCAGTTATTTACGTCGTGTTTTTACAGCGAACGTGATAAGAAAGACTCGTTTTACACGTTTGGCTACATTGACGAGGATCTCGTCAAAGCTTCCGGTGTAGAGATTGTTTGGGCAAGTATCGACAACAGCCAGGGCTTTTGGATGTTCCCGTCTACGTCGGCATCCATTAATGGCCAGCCCATTTCACTTTCAAGCAACACAGCCATTGCTGACACCGGAACCACCCTTGCGCTGGTGTCTGACGATGTCTGCGAGGCACTGTACAAAGCCATCCCGAATTCCAAGTATGATGAGAAACAGCAAGGCTACCTTATCCCCAAATCAACGACGGTAGACCAGCTTCCAACGTTTACCATTGCCGTCGGTGATAATTCTTTTGTCATTCAAAAGGAGGACCTTATTTTTGCCCCGGCAGACGATACACACTGGTACGGAGGCGTGCAGTCCCGCGGTGACAACCCTTTTGACATTCTCGGGGATGTGTTCCTGAAATCCATCTATGCTGTGAGTTACATTTCTTCAAGGTATAATTAAGCCAATCAAGAACCAAATAGCTAACGCATAACCTCAGATCTGGGATCAAGGAAATACTCGCTTTGGTGCTGTGCCCAAGATTGAAAAGGTACAGAGTTTGGGCCTCGGCGATGAGTCGAGCACGTGAAATGCACTTGTCTGCGGTGAACAACGTTTTTACACTTTTCCAACAGTTATGTGTTTTATTCCCTTAGTGTTCCCAGTATTCTGCAAGTGTACCAAGCTTTATGAATTAGCATGGTTTTTCTCAATGTTCCTAAATGCCGTACTTAGAAATGAATTATTCTCACAGGTTCAACTACTAATCGACCCAAGGATGAGGTATCGCTGGCAGCTACTTGCCTTGCACTGTGGTAAGCAGGTAACATAATCAAACGAGCGTGTATAAACTAGGAAAATATCTCCAAACGTGCTTGATTCCTACCGCCGTATTTGTGAGTTGAATGCCTTTCATGTATCTTGCGCCATAGCATTTGATGGCTCAAGGCAGCACAAAGACTCCCGATACAAGTTGGTCCCTGGAAGTTTTGCGATGGAACAAGCGTGGAGGTAACATATTGAAAATCAGTGATCCGCTTCACCTATGTCTGGAATTTTTATTTTTCCATATATAAATCCTCGCACACCATTACTCAGCCAGCACTCCTCGCCATCAAGTAACGAGAAGGCCTTAACTTCTTCTTGCACAGCAAGCCCCCTATTTACGAGAAGGAGGAGATTTGGTCAGCCATGGACAACGAAAACACGCCGCCTGTTGGCACATATACCTACCGTTCCAGAGCCCATCTGCGTGTGGTCCCGTCTAGACCGCCACTGCCAGTTTCTCGGCCGTATATCGAGGGAACCGGGGGCGTCACCCAACGGCCATGGCGCCAGAGGTATACCGTGCTGATGCTGCCATCCATGATCATTCCATTCTGTGCATTGACCAAGAGCACTTCCTTTCTTTCGGGGCCTGTTATTCCTGCCCGTTGCCGAGCATCATCATACATCTGCCGTCGCGTTGTCTTGTAATGCGTATATGCAGAAGCTGCAGTGCTGTCAACATCGATTGTCACTTCGTACGGGCGCTTCCCCATCTCTGCGCGCAACGACAGTAACAGCCGCTCTGTCTGCTCTCCGCTGTCACTGAGGCTTTCCATGAAACCAGGTGGTGGAAGCCGTAGTGGGACAAGTCCGACAAGAGCCGTTTCTTGCACCACATACACACTGCTGTGCAACCTGCCACCTTTGTTGAGGGTGACGCGGCATCGGAGTGCCCCATTACCAGAGGCTAGTATATGATCTTGAACCGAGCTCTTGAGAGCCCGCTCTAGTCTCTCTAGGCCGGCATCCCCGGTAATGGTCGATACAGCAGCATCCCACCCCCAGTATCTCGCGGCGCGAAGAAGACGGTCCCGGTGGAAGTCTAGTAAGTAGAATGGCGATGACTGCTTTGAATTCCACCCGGCGTAGGCATATGCCGGATTTTGAGGTAAATTTGTCAAGGCATGATCATACCGCACGGAGCTAAACAGCTCAGGAGGACTGTCATCAGGCATTACAATAGCTATAATCCCGTCGACCCCTATTGGAAGGGAGAGATGCGGGTTCGTTAGGTAGCACCTTACGATCTCTTGAGTTTGGTACTATTGTCCGCTGACGAATCAGATGTTTGTGGCCTGAGGCATCAACGCTATGCGTACGCTAGTCGCCCAGCCAATGTGCTGGACAGTGTAATATTTTTCAATTTTTTTGTGTAGCACCTTCCCCGGCAAGCTTTTTTGTGGATGCAGACCGACATCATCAGCGGGCAAAATCCGCGGATAGCGAAAAGAGCGAACCACAAAATTTCGCTCCCAGCCTCTGCTGTTCCTGCAACAAGTCATTAGCTTTACGCCCAGAGTAGACACGTCACTCCTTCGCTGCTTTGGAGCCAATTCTTCACACATATCATATCTTTAAAGGCTTATTCTATACCTCCCCGCCCGACGTCGGACTCCGTTGATAATGGCTGCAAAACAGCCCCCCTTGGTTCCAGTGCCTCCGATGGCTACGACGACGACTGCGACTGCTGTGGGTGTTTCCGGTGACTCGACACTCTGGGACCGGTTAACAAAATGGGCTTCCGAAAACAAGACGGTTGTCTATACCGCTGCCGGTGTTGCTGTTGCCGTCACCGGCGCGGGGGTGGTATACTATTTAAATGGCAGTCGGGTGAGTTCACACATGGAGTTTGTGCGCTACTATCGTTGTTTTATAGCTGGTGGACTTTGCGATCCATGCTGACTCAAGCTCTCGAATTATAGCCATCCGACTCCCAGGCGACTCAAAAGCTGAGTAAGAAGGAGCGGCGGAAACGGAAAGAAGCCGAGCGGAAAGCAGCCGCCGTGGCAGACAAGGCCGCGGCATCTGAGAGCGACGTCGGCTCCTCTAAGCAGTCTGCGGCCGCATCTGTGGCAGCCGAGGAGGAGCTACCCGAAATCACCGAGACAACTGTCCAGGCCATGGACCTCGAGGAGCGCAAGAAGATGGCACTGAGGCTAAAAGAGGCTGGCAATAAAGCGTATGGAGCAAAGAACCTCGAAGGGGCCATCGACCTATATTCCAAGGCCATCTTGTGCAAGCAGGACCCGGTCTACTACTCGAACCGTGCAGCTTGCTACAGCGCCTTGAGCGAGTGGGACAAGGTGGTCGAAGATACTACGGCAGCCATCAATATCGATCCCGAGTACATCAGAGCTCTGAACCGGCGTGCGAATGCCTATGATCACCTAGGAAAGTACCGCGAATCACTGCTCGACTACACAGCCAGCTGCATCATTGACGGTTTCAAGAACGAAGCCAGCGCCCAGGCCGTGGAGAGACTACTGAAGAAGTTTGCCGAGACGAAGGCTAAGGAGCTGATGGAGACTCGGCCAGCAAAACTTCCCAGCCCCACTTTTGTCGGCAACTACTTGCAGAGCTTCCGAGCTAAGCCGCGTCCCGACGGCCTAGATGATGCGGCCGACCTGGACGAGAGCACCGGCAAGGGCCAGCTGCGGCTGGGCCTGCAGTCGCTGGAGAAGAAGACAGCCGATGGGTACGAGGAGGCTTCTGCAGCGTTCGAAAAGGCGCTGGAGATTGGGGATCTGGGCGAGTACGAAGCCCTTGCCTACAATCTGCGCGGTACCTTCCTCTGCCTACTTGGCAAGCACGAAGCGGCTTTGGCAGCTCTGACGACAAGCATCGAGCTGGACGAGACCATGACGCAGAGCTATATCAAGAGGGCTAGCATGAATCTTGAACTCGGTAAGTTCTCTCGCCGAAGTAAAGTACGGAGCTTTCTGGACCATTAGCGGCCACTGACATGTTTCTATGTAGGGGCACCTGCAACAGCGGAGGAGGATTTCGCAAAGGCATTGCAGCAAAACGACTCGGACCCAGACATCTACTACCACCGTGCCCAGCTCCACTTTATCAAGTCGGAGTTTGGCGAAGCGGCCAAGGACTACCAGAAGTCGATCGACCTCGACCGCGACTTTATATTCTCTCACATCCAACTGGGAGTGACTCAGTACAAACTGGGCTCCATCGCCTCGTCCATGGCAACATTCCGACGCTGCGAGAAGAACTTCGCAAAGGTTCCGGACGTGTATAACTATCACGGCGAGCTGCTCCTAGACCAGGGCCGATACCAGGACGCCATAGAAAAATTCGACAAGGCTATCGAGATGGAGAAGGAAACGAAGCCGATGAACATGAACGTACTGCCTCTGATCAACAAGTCACTCGCTCTGTTCCAATGGAAGCAGGACTTTTCCGAGGCTGAAAAGCTGTGCTCAAAAGCCTTGATCAGTGAGTCCTTTTCCGCGTCGCTTCTGCCGTACGCGAAACTTGCTAACCACACACTTATTTTGTAGTTGACCCAGAGTGCGACATTGCCGTAGCCACAATGGCACAGCTTCTACTGCAGCAGGGCAAGGTTACAGATGCCCTTAAGTACTTTGAGCGGGCATCAGATCTGGCACGGACGGAAGGCGAGCTCGTCAACGCTCTTTCGTATGCCGAGGCGACACGAACACAGATCCACGTGCAGGAGAAGTATCCCGCCTTAGCTGCCAAATTGCAGGGCATGGGAAACGTCCTACGTTAGGAACAGAGGTAGTGGACTGTGCTTTGCTTGTCTGTCAAACGGAAAGAAAAATTGCAGCCTCCTTAGATTGTGCCGACTCTGGAATACTACTAGGAGCCTCTTCAAGACACAGCTGTGGACGGACGACGACACATAAGTAATGGCTGCTGGGGACGCAAGGGCGATGATGATTATGATAGATGAGAGCAAAGAAAATGGCTTGGCAAGAGTAACAGGGATGGGAAGGTGAAAGGGGGGAACAAGACCGGTCGGTCGTTTGTATAATGTGGGCAGGCAAGGCCTTTTACTTGTATCGTTCCCCTGCTGTTCCTAGTTTCCTCTACACCATTTTAGCACTAGGTATGGTATGTCCAGGGGATAGGACGGGAGCTTGCACGAGCACTCTCCACACTGTATATGAGCACTCTTTTAATCTCACTCTCCGCATTGCTGCTGTGTCTGGTTATAGGGAATCGCATTAAGCAGCCGCAAAAGTTGGATCACGCTGTGAGACGACACGCATAGGGAAGGACAGTGTTGAATTGAATTCATATATTGACAGAGGTAGTACGTAGTTTAGGGAATGAAACAACATGCAACACCCAAAAGACCAAACAGGGATGGCGCAAACTTTATCCCAACAGGCCTCGAGCCTTTCGAGTACACTTCCCCACAAAACGAGAAAAAAAACAGAGAAGAAGGAAGATAATAGTTGTAAACGAAACAAGAATGCAATCGCATAAAAGGACAGTCAGAAAATCAGTCGTTATTAGTAGTAAAAACCCCACTGGCTACAAGCCATATTTTTGTAATCGCCACACAACATTAGCTGCCGGGGGAAGGGGGATATAGCGTAGCTTTCTCTTCGGTATGGGATATAGATGGTGAGAGAACAAAATAAAAGAGGTGCTGAGAGAGGATATAGTGCCATAGTGGGGCGCAGCTTTCGAGACCCTATTATTTGTTGTTCTTGGTCAAGGAAACACCCAGGCCAACACCGAGGGCGATGGCGATGATGATGAGAACAACCACCAGCAGACAGAACCACTTGAGCTTGCGCCGGCGACGGGCGTGGTCGGTAGCCTTCTGCACCTGCTTGTTCGCGCCCTCCAGGTTGCCGACGGTGTTCTGGGTCTGGTCCTCGACTTGGCTGAAGACGGGATCCTGCTGGATGACGAGGGTGTCGAGGTCGTTGAAGAGGCCGTTCAGCTCCGTGATGGACTGCTCGATGCGCTGCAGCTCGTTGTGCCGTGCGCGCACAGCACCCAGCACGGCCGTAGCCTGGCCCGACCGGTTTGTCCGTAGCTACACAGCTATGTGTCAGTAGCGAACGAAAGGGGGGGGATAAATAGCAGACACATTCGTCCATTCATCCGTTCAGCTAGCGGAGATTGAGCTTACAGCGGTCTGGAAGATGCCTTCGCTACCCCAGTCGGCATCAGCGGCCTCGGCGACCTCTGTCTCGGTAGCATCGGGGTTGACGATTCGGTACTGGCGGGCGATCTGTTCGCGGTAGCTTTCGCGGTACTGCTTCTCCTCGTTCATGTAGCCTTGGAGCTCCTTCTTGAAGTCGTTGTTGAGCGTCTCGAATTGGCGCTTCTTGAGCGCGTGTAAGCTGTCGGTGGTACGCTCGCAGTCGCGCTGCAGCAGCCGCAGCTGGTTGCGGATCTGTGTGTTCTTGAGCTGCGTCTGCGCCACCAGCTGCTCCAGCTGCTGCGCGGCACCTGGCTCGTTGCCGCCCAGAGCGCGCTGGTGCAGGCCAGCAATCGACTGCACGCTCGTCGTCAGAGACCGAATCTCGCCGCGCACGCTGGACACCTGCGTCAGGTATTCCTGCTGCGTCATGACCGGCGCAGCCGCGCCTCCCGCCGGCTGTCCGTAATTTTGTAATTCATGCTGTTCCGGCTAGATGCAGGAAAAAAAGAACGCGACGAGTTAGTCAACAGGGGGGGTTCTGAGCTCGTTGGCGCGTTATGGCCGGGGCAGCCGAAACAAACCAAAAAAAACGTACCTGTCCATAGCCATTACCGGTTTCTGCAGCCGGCGCCTGTTCATACGGGTTTCCCTGGTACTGGCTGTACTGATTCTGGGCCTCGTACGGATTCTGAGCCTGGTAGGCGTTGTTGTTGTTGTTGTTGTATGACATGGCGAAAGAGTTGGCTTGGGAGCAGCAAAAAGGAGCGTGTCTGTAGGCTCGGCGGCTGGGAGGAAAAACAAGACTGGTGGAAATCACCTGCAGCCCGTGTTGTCAATCGCGACAAGCTCGGTTTGGGCTGGCGGGAAAGGCGGAGAATCTG
>JRUC01000012.1:32695-73129 GCA_000806385.1 Leptographium procerum
GTCCTAGAATCCGAAATGAAGACAACGCGAGATGATGAAGCGTTCGCTCGCCGATGTGTCCCGTGTCGTCCGGTAACGCAAATTGACAAAGGGAGGGAGATGAGGAGAGGAAGGATTTTCTCTGGACGCAAAAAAGAAATTGGCAGTAAGCTTTTTCGTGTAGTAAGGGGTAAAGCCGAAAGTCCAGTGGGCTACTCGCTAAAATCGCAGACAAGGGCCGCTAGTAGTTCCGCTAGAAAGGCGGTTGGGAGCTCGGTTTGTGAATTCCGGGGGGCAAGCAAAAAACGCTGCGACCGGGGATACCGCTGGCTCTTCTACTCGCACTCATCTGCGCCTGCAGAAATTGGACGGGAGAACAGTCGTATAAGTGGAGACAGTTCAAAGCGTTGGCCCCCCTGTCCCGACCGAGATGTGGCTGAGACTTTGCTCTCGCCATGTACTAGTACAAAGTAGGTGATAAAATGCAATCAATAATCCTTACTCCATACATAGTAGGCTGACTTGAAAAGAGATGCGCCGCGCCTCGTACTATTAGAGCATACAAAGGAGCGACCTGCTCCAGATGCGGCTTTCCGATCCAGCAGTTGTTTATCCTCCTGGGAAAGACGAGGCAGGTAGTTAAAGCTAATATCTGTCGACCCATAAAATATGCCGAAATAAAACGAAACAACAACAATCATTCGTCGTATGCCCCTGGAGCGATCAGTAAGGCAAAGCTGCCGTTGTCCGTCTTGGCGAGGTCATTACATCCATCTGAGCGCTGACAGAGTGCGGCCACTCATAGGCTGGTAGCGGGTTGCACTAACAAATTTAGCGCTCCTCCCTGTCAGTTCTCGCCTACCAACTAGGAGGCTGAGGAGACAGTGATCATGTAACGACGTATCAGCAGTGCTCCGTACATGCATACGAGTATTTCTACTATGCAAGAGCCTCACATCGCAGTTCCACTTCTGGCCTAGTAATATTATTGACGTATTCCTTACATAGTAACAACTCGCATACGAAACAGGGTTTTTTTTATCCTGCAGCCTGGCGCTGCCGCGCCTCGTGTCAAAAAAAAAAAATAAGCCAAAAAAAAAAACCAGAACCGCAGTTTTGCGATGCGCCACCTATCATTATTCATCTATAGTTGCCGGACCTATAATTTGTTAAGATTCAGGTTAAAAAGCCAAAATCTATCAGCAACGCCCGGAGTAGTTCGCGACAACCTAGTGCCGATTTAGTACCCCCTGCATTGGACAGTCGGCGCATAGCCTGAGGCGGTGGCGGCTTACCGCCTCATATGTCCTTTTCTAATATGTTGCCTAAATAGAGCATCGTCGTGGGTCACGAGGATATGAGCTGCTGGGCTGCTGGATACTAGCCGCCCTTATCCGCGGCGCGGCGCGGTTCTCTTGGGCCTTCTCTGTCGTTCCACGCCCTCTTTCCGTCCTCATAGGTAGTCCTTCTTCCGGCTTGTCCGCGTGAACTGGTTCAAGTGCCACTCGACGTGGCCGTCCTTATTTTCAAGCGTTCCGTTGCGGATCTCGAACAGCTTCATCGACATCCGCGGCCCCACCTCTGACAGCTCCACTTTGTCGTACGCTGTCTTCACATATACATAGTGCCGCAGCTCAATGACATCCTCAATGTTCTTGAACACCACAACACGATTCGACAACTTCGTTTTGCTAGTGATAGGATCGCGAGGTGGAAAGAGATGCTTGAGAACCTTGCAAATGCGGCTGCCCAGGCGGCTCGTGAATCCTTCGAAAATCAGATGCGGGTACGCCTCGGAAACGCTTCCACGAATGCTGCCAGGAATGTCGCCGCGCATGAGGACGTTGTGGAGCGAGAACGAAACCGTCGGGCCATGAGGCAGATGAGATATGCTAAACCCGGCATCAGTTAAGGCTCACCCTCGCAGGATAGTTCGGCGGGGGGGGAACATACACAAGCCCTGTAGGGGTACCGCGATGCTCGGAAAGCAACACAATGTCCGTCAGTCCAGCCGCTTTTGCGGACCGCACACAGTCATCGAGAATCATGTTGCCACGATTCAGTCGTATTGAGGTTGGCAAGAGCAACCGCATCTCCTTGCTGAATGCTGTCAACCGTGTTGACGAGGACCGTGATGTCGTCACCAGCACCCGGGGATCAACAAGGCCGCTCAGCTGCGCATACTCGTCATCGAGATCTAATTGCTCGTTCGCATCTAGATCTGGGCGCGACTCGTCGTATGCAAAATCTTTTCGGAGACCCTTGTCGCTCGCAATGCTCTTTTCAAGCGGCCGACCCTGAGCGATGGCATTTCGCAGTTTTGCACGTTTCTCGTTGATTTCGGCTTCCTTCAGGATCATAGCCTTGCGGTAAAGATAATCTTTCCGCTGCCGTACAGTTTTGCGCTGGGAAGCAGTTAGCCATACCAATCCCAAGGTTTCGACTGAATATTATTACGTACCAGCATTTTGTATATGAGGGTAGTATTCGAGTAGGCGTGAAAGGTGCAAGGTCTGTTGAAGTTGACTTCGCAAACAAATTATCGACCATGGTAGGAGAAGGAAAAAAAATAGTTAGTCTTATCGATAGCCTTATCAAGATTTTGGGTCACATGACTATAGCAAAGTAAAGTAATGAGGAATCGCGCCCCGCACAAAGTCAAGCACTACTCCGATATAATAAAGTTCTGCAAAGGTTTAGAGGCGAATTAACTCCATATCGCAAAACCTACCTTCCGCCCCCTGCCTTATTCGCGTCTCTTCGCTCCTTATTACATTAATCTTTTGGCACCCCTCTTTCTCTACATCCGCAGGTAGTAAGGCTGCTTGCGGGTGGCCCAAAAAGTGACATTCTCGCGACCAAGATCCGTCCACAAAGCAAGGAGAAGCAGGCCCTGCTCCATCTCATTGAAAGGGGGTCCTGCCTTTCCCAAACAGCCCTCCGAAGAGATCCCCCGTGCTCTGCCATGGAAGGCACATTCACGCATGTGGGAAACCACTTGATTTCCGACTCAGCAGCCGCCATCAAAGCTGGCGACACCGACGACCTCTCCACCATTGACCCAGATGAGAATCTCTTGTATGGCAAGTTTGGTGGCCGAGCTGGCTTGGGTGGTGCAACTCGCCGACGCCACGATGATGACGATAACGGTACTGAGGTCTATGACGACGAGGATGACGAGAGCTTGGCCAGCGTGCCGGTCGATGGCGTGCAGGGCTTGAAGCTCGGGGCTGAGGAAGAAGAGAAAGAGCTTCCAGCCCATGCTTGCGCGTAAGTAGTTCTGGATCTGTGGCCGCCCCGTATATATGAGGTTTACTCTTGTGTATTGTCGTGGGTAGTAGTTCTGACGCAAAATCTCTCTAAATAGGTATTGCGGAATCCACTCCCCAGCTTCTGTGGTCAAGTGTCTTGCTTGCAACAAATGGTTCTGCAGCGCGCGCGGAAATGCAACGTCGTCCCACATTGTCAATCATCTCGTCCGTGCCCGCCACAAGGAAGTACAGCTGCATCCCCTGTCGTCTCTGGGCGACACTGTCCTCGAGTGTTACAATTGCGGCACCAAGAACGTATTCTTGCTTGGCTTCATTCCGGCCAAATCCGATACCGTCGTGGTGCTTCTCTGCCGCCAGCCGTGTGCCGCCAGCACTTCTTCCAAGGATATGAGCTGGGATATTTCGCGCTGGCAGCCGCTTATTGAAGACAGGTCTTTTCTGCCCTGGCTCGTTGCTACGCCTACCGACGCCGAGCAGCTGCGTGCCCGCCACTTGACGCCCCCGATGATTGCCAGGCTCGAAGAGCTATGGAAGGAGAACGCCAATGCTACGGTGCAGGACCTTGAGCGGGCGGCCAGTGTGGACGATGATCCTCAGCCGGTCCTGCTGAAATACGATGACCCGTACCACTACCAGAACATCTTTGGCCCGCTGGTGAAGATGGAATCCGATTACGACAAAAAGCTGAAGGAGGCCCAGTCGGAAGACAACCTGGTGATCCGTTGGGACTACGGCTTGAACAACAAGCACCTAGCCATATTCATCCTGCCCAAGATCGAGTCCGGTGATGTCAAGCTCGCTGTCGGGGACGAGATGCGGCTGAAGTACAAGGGCGAACTACGTCCTCCTTGGGAGGGCGTCGGATACGTCATCAAGATTCCGAACAACCAATCTGACGAGGTGAAGCTGGAGCTCCGTAAGACAGGCAACGACAAGTCGGTGCCTACCGAATGCACACACAACTTTTCGGCGGACTACGTGTGGAAGGCCACATCCTACGATCGTATGCAGATCGCCATGAAGACGTTTGCTGTGGATGAGATGAGCGTGTCCGGGTACATTTTCCACAAGCTGCTAGGCCACGAAGTTGCTGTCGCCCCTATGAAGACGTCCCTGCCCAAGAAATTCACGGCACCACAGCTGCCCGAGCTGAACGGCAGCCAGATCAGCGCTATCAAGGCCGTTCTGTCCACGCCTCTCAGCCTGATTCAGGGCCCCCCAGGGACCGGCAAGACCGTGACTTCGGCGACTATCATCTACCACCTCGCCAAGATGAACAACAGCCAGGTTCTAGTGTGTGCTCCATCGAACGTTGCCGTCGACCAGCTTTGCGAGCGCGTGCACCGGACGGGCCTGAAGGTTGTCCGGCTGACAGCAAAGTCTCGCGAAGATGTAGAATCCTCTGTCAGCTTTCTAGCACTTCACGAGCAGGTGCGGATGAACGACACCAATGTGGAGCTGACCCGCCTGCAGCTGCTGAAGAACGAGGTCGGCGAGCTGTCGAGCTCGGATGAGAAGAAGTTCAAGCAGCTGACGAAAGCAGCCGAGAAAGAGATTCTCAACAATGCCGACGTGGTCTGCTGCACCTGCGTAGGTGCGGGCGATCCCCGGCTTGCCAAGATGAAATTCCGCAACGTGCTTATCGACGAGTCGACGCAGTCGGCAGAGCCCGAGTGCATGATTCCGCTGGTTCTGGGATGCAAGCAGGTAGTCCTCGTCGGCGACCACAAACAGCTCGGCCCAGTGATCATGAATAAGAAGGCGGCCAAGGCAGGCCTGAACCAGTCGCTCTTTGAGCGCCTCGTCAAGCTTGGCTTCGCGCCTATCCGGCTGAACGTGCAGTACCGAATGCACCCCCATCTCGCAGCATTTCCGTCCAACATGTTCTACGAGGGATCGCTCCAGAACGGCGTCACGATCCAAGAGCGCCTGCGGAAGGATGTGGACTTTCCATGGCCAGTAGTGGACACGCCGATGATGTTCTGGTCCAATCTGGGCAACGAGGAGATCTCGGCGTCGGGCACTTCGTACCTGAACCGAACGGAGGCGTCCAACGTCGAAAAGGTGGTGACACGTTTCTTCAAGGCCGGCGTGAAGCCGGCAGACATCGGTGTGGTCACCCCGTACGAGGGTCAGCGCAGCTACATCGTCACGACGATGCAGAACACAGGCACGTTCAAGAAGGAGAGCTACAAGGAGGTGGAGGTCGCGTCGGTGGACGCCTTCCAGGGGCGGGAGAAGGATTATATTGTGCTTTCCTGCGTGCGGTCCAACGAGAACCAGGGCATTGGTTTCCTGTCTGACCCGCGCCGACTGAACGTTGCCCTGACGCGAGCCAAGTACGGCCTTGTTATTCTGGGCAACCCTAAGGTCTTGGCGAAGCACGAGCTGTGGTATCACCTGCTCATACACTTCAAGGACCACAAGTGCCTCGTAGAGGGCCCGCTCAGCAACCTTCAGCCGTCGCTGCACCAGTTTAGCAGGCCCAAGCACAGCTATCGGCCTCCCCGAGCTGTGGGTAACGAGAACACTCGCGACGGACGCTTCGGACAAGGCCAAGGCCAGGGCCAGGGTAACAACGGGATGATGCGGGACTTTGAGACCGGCTCCATCATGTCGTACATCCCTGACGATGTTTCTTCGATTCACAGCTCAGCCCTTGGAGGTGCGGGTCTGGGATCTGCATACCCAGCAATGTTTTCGAGCTTCAGCCCTGATCAGTGGCCTGGCCTGCCTGGAGCCAGCCTCGGCGGCCGGGCGGGTGGCAAGAGCCGAAACAGGGGTATCGCCGAGAGCATCGCTGGCGAAAGCGTAGCCAACTCCGAGTTCACCGACGTGACGGCCAGCTCGAGCGTTATCGGCGCCAAGGGTGTCGGCCAAGGGGGCGCCAGCCTGGGTGCAGGCTTGCACGACGCAGTCAGCGGCGGTAGGCTGACGTCCTACAGCCAGAGCGACCGTCTGAAGCAGTACGTGGAGAGTAGCGGACGCATGGCCGCGGGCAACGGATACCGGCGGTACGACGATGACCAGCAGAGCATCAGCACGGGATTTGCCAGCCAGATTGGAGGATCGGGCTACGACTGAGGTCCAGATGGGCGAACGGCACGATAAAGGCACCAAAGCATGAGGCAGGCCCCAACCAGCAGCGTGTAGACGCGCCGGGAGAAGCACTGGCTGTCATCAAAATGGCCGCCACCGTCAGCACTGCGGCCCGATAGATAGAAGTATCCGCCAACGACACGGCCCCCAGTTGGGGGCCGGAAGCCATTCTCTTTTCTTAGAGACGCCGCCTCCTCTTCTGCCACCTCTCTTCCTTTCTTTTTTAGCAAGGGAGCTCGTGCGGTGGACACGCGCAGCTTGAGGCGTCACCGAAGCTGCTCTGCATGCTCTGCAGGGTGCAGCACAAATCCACGGCTCTACCTGGAGAAACAGCCGGTGTTTCTTGGGGCTGCGGCTGTCTGGAAGAGACGGTTGTTGTGGTCAAGCGAGGCCAGCCCGTTTCTGCGGCGTGGCGCATAATGGAACTTAGAGACTTGGCCGCTGAGAAGAAGAGGACTGCTCACTGCTTGTGAGAGTCAGATGTTCTGTCTTTGTGACAGAGGGAGGAACCCTGATTTCCAGAATGATGCTATCTATTTTGTTACTTTGATTTGCGGCGATAGGAGGATGAGCTATTGCTAGCACGATCAGTGGGCAGGCGAATGGCTTTTGGTTGAGAATTGGCCAGCCAGCTGGTTTATCTGATCACCCATGATGAAAGCACAGACGCGAAGCTCGGGACGACCTTACGGCTTGTCCGCAGCTCCTGAGCTTTCTGGGCCTGTCATCCCACAGCAAACAGTCTTGTCTGCTCTTCGTTTGCCTGATTTTATGTTTACATATTCTACATTCTTTTAAACAATTCACACACTCTTTTTATTAGATATATCGTTGGTTTCTATTGAGTTAACCCGTATTAACCCGTATTAACCCGTATTGCTGGTATTGTGTGTGCGGAGTACCGTATTGTTGTGTAGGGTAAAGAATGGCGACTAATTGGGGAAGTTGTCTCTCCTACGCAGGTGAAACAAGGATCCAGGGGTTCTCACTGTTGCTCTTTCCTGTTCTCACATTTCATCATGTTTTAGTAGCCTCCTTCTCCTAAATATTAGTAGGGAGCCAGGAGGGGTAATCATCTTTACATAGTACTATTGTACTCTGACTTTTTCCTTTCAGCGTACGAAGGCTTGTCGACTCCGCTGTTTACTCCTCCTTTATCTCTAATTACCTGTCTACACAGTAGCTATCTTGCACAGACACAGACAGCGCTCTTCATGTCGAGCACAGGTGGGCCACTGCCAGCCGCAAATGCCGCGGTAGTGACAAATGACACCCAAGGAGCCCTAGAGGCAAAAGAGGCAAAAGAGGCCGCAATTCCACAAGGCGATGGGGACATCAGCCCGCCGCCGGACTTTGACGGCGCCGTGCGCACCAACAACGCGCTGCCGTCGCAGGATACGCTGCGCCGCATCGCAGACCTGCCGGTGCTGGACCGCGAGGGCAAGTCGCATCTGTTCAAGAGCCTGTATGCTGCGCCAGCAGGGCGAGTGCTGATCGTCTTTGTGCGGCACTTTTTCTGCGGGGTTCGTATTGGAGGAAGCCCAGACACACAACTCGAACACACACACACACGATGTCATCTATCACCATTGCTGACATGGATCACGTGACAGAACTGCCAAGAGTATCTGCGCGTACTCTCGGCGAGCATCCCAGTGGACGCGCTGGCCACCAGGGCGACTGCTGCTGACGGTGGCGCCGCAGCCCGTATCGTGGTCATTGGGTGTGGCGAGCCGTCACTGATCGACATGTACGCAGAGGCGGCGGCGTGCGCGTATCCCATCTACGCGGACCCGACGCGGCGTCTGTACGATGAGCTAGGCATGGTCTCGACGCTGGCACTGGGCGACAAGCCGACGTACATGGACGGGGCGCCGATGTGGTGGTCGATTGTGCGGTCGATCGGGCAGGGCCTGCGGCAGATCCCGAGGGGGCTTGTGCTCAAGGCCGGCAATCAGCGGCAGGTGGGCGGCGAGTTCCTGTTCGAATCGGCGGGGGCAACAGCAGCAGCAGCAGCAGCAGCCGTTAAGGTGACGTGGTGCCACCGAATGAAAACGACGCGGGACCACGCTGAGGTGGACGAGTTGAAGAAGGTGCTGAAACTGGCATGAAAGAAGTGGAAGGCGAGTGAAAAGGCGTAGCTTGTTAGGCTTGTTTTCTTGGGGCTGTTTTGGGTAGTTTTTATTATTATTGGCCTATGTAAGATACCTCAAGCAATGGTCTGTTACGTTCGGTAGAATATCTCATCAAGAGGTGTGTTGTATGTGTGGGGAAAGGAGGACAAAGTCACCAACTAATAGAACCTAGTATCTCAAAGTGTATGTGCAAAAAAGGAGCATGGAATACCGAAAAATAAGCACGGAATTCAAAGCTCCTGTTACATCTCCGCATAGCCTCCACTTTACTCACTGCCCAATCCTTCTCTTACAGGTTTTCTTGGGCCAGCACCCACATCGCCACCAGGTCTGGACACTGCCGCGCCATCCGCTTCTGCGTTGCGTGGTTCGACAACATGATCGACAGCGTCCCGTCCTGCATTTTCAGCGCTTCCATGCTCTGGTTGACTGCATCCATGCACTGGAGGGTAGACGAGCTAGCTGGCGCCGCGTTTTGCTGCTGCTGTTGTTGCCCGCCCGACAGCCACCCTCCTTCTCCCATCCCGCGTCCAGCCAGCAGGTCCATTGCCCGACTGTCAACCATGTGCTGTACGTGGTTTGGTTCAATCGCTAGGCGTATTAGCCAGGCGTTGCCAAACACGCCATGCGACGGATGGCCGCCCCAGGAGCTGATGCGACTAGCCGCCTCAGCTGCCTCCAGTGGGCGATATCCTGGTCGGGCGGCCATGCCGCCACGCAGAGGGATGACTGTAGTTGCAAAGTGGCGGCGGCGGCTCTGCTGATGAGAGCTGCCGATAGAGGAACTGGATGTGGACGCCGAGGCGGGTGCGGAGGCTGCCGCAAGAACCCCGGCACTTGAGGCAGATGACGACGACAGCGACAGCGATCGAGGAGATGACGGTGTTCTGCGGAAGTAAGGGCCGAGGTATCCAGAGCCCCCGGCAAAAATTCCTCGGCGCGACGGGACGACGATCTGGTGTCGAAGCACGAGCGTTGGCTGGTCAAAGAGAAGGTTAGCCGGAGCAGTGCCTGTCCAGAAGGTCGACTCGCTGCCGGTGCCGACCGCTGAAGCCAGTGAGCTGCCCCCAACGACTCCTTCATGCATCGTCATAGTCACGCGCAGTCCCGCAATCTCAGGGTTCGTCCCGTAGCAACGCAGGCTATCCGGACTGTAGGGCCCGATGATACATCCGTTGACAGCCGCAATGCAGCCCGTCGTCTGCGTGTGGTGAAAGCGCGCATTTTCATTGCACGAGCTTAGCTGCATGTGTGCCCACTGCTTCTGTCTCTGTAGCTCGCGGAGATTAGCGTCGTGTTGGAGCTCAAACTCATAGCCGGTCAGCGGCGGCCGGAATCCGGGCGCTGGCGGCCAGGCCGGCGTGGTGGCAGAAATGGAGGTGCTACTAGAAGTAGCAGAAACAGCTGAAGCAGCACCATCAGCACCAATGCTGGAGTCCGATCCAGTGTGGCCTCTCGCCTCCTCAGACTTCGCCTCGAACTCCGCCTGTTGCTGTTGTTGTTGTTGTTGTTGTTGTTGTTGTTTCCCCTGTGACAGGCCTTGTCTAAAACTCCTAGTTGTAGAGGCGGTACAAGGTGTATGGGCGAAGCTGCCGAAGGTGCCGAAGCCCTCAAAACTGCCAACGCTTCTTCTGGCTCCCCCCACGGGCCCCGGGCTGCTGGGATTCTGGTTTTGCTTCTGCTTATCTTCTCTCTCCGGCAGTACTACGGTAGACCCACCAAACTGCGAAAACTCTTCCTGCTTGGTATCATGAAATGTCTGAGATGGAGCCCTGTCTGAGGTAGCACGGTTGTGTAAGTCGTGGAGGTCCTGCAGAGGAGCTGTCCAGAGTGGTGTCGAAAAGGATGGCAGCACAGGCACAGGCGAGGCACTCAGAAGCTGACTTCTTCTGCTGGAGCAGTTGTTGTTGTCACCACTATGCTCCCCAATTCTGTCACCGTCAACGTGCCCACTCATGTCTAATGGCCGGCTAGGCCATGGTGTGTTTGCGGGCTGCGTCTGTCGCTGCGGCTCAGAACTTCCACTGTCGACATGGCCAAAGGAGAGGCGACTATCTTCCAAGAAAACCTTGGACCCTGTCAAATAACCAAGAGAAGCACTCGGGAACGAATATAGCACGGTAGGTTGCGTGGTGTTGGCATAATAGCTCGGCGTGTCGGGCCACATCCGAGGGTACTTCTGAGTCCATGCGGCAGCAGCATTGCCGATATAACCCGCCAGAGGTCGTGCTGGCGATGAGGGGACAAGAACTCCGGCGTTTCTGGCAGGGCTTTGCATGTTCTCATGCCGTAGTGGCGGCTGAGAACTCTGCAGTTGGCGGTATACATGCTCACTATCGGCTGCATAGCCACGGAGTTGCCAGCGTGGGGCCGAATTTTCCATGTCCTTCCTTGTTTCTTTCATTACTCGTGTGTTTCTGCAGTCTGATGCATTATGCTGTTAGCAGTTGCAGACCTAGCAACTTTCCGCCCAGTGGTCAAACACGAGAGGCAGATCAGATCAAAGAGCAAAAAGCATGCGTACCCGAGAGATGACGCTTGTTTTGTGAAAGATTAACAGGAGCCCCCACGGTAGGCTTGATGTGGCGAGTTATAAGCTAGAGCTAGATAGAGGGCAGAAACCTCTACAACTGTCAAAACTTTTAAAGACAGGTTGTCGAGAGGATGTTGGAGTTATTACCAATGCTCTGAATGTAGGTCGCCAGTGTCTTTAATGACTAGTCTGAAACAAGCATGACCGTTGTAGGAGGTAATCTGTAATAAATACAAACACATAAAGTAGAGGTATAGAGTAGAGGTATAGAGTAGAGGTATAGAGTAGAGGTATAGAGTAGAGGTATAGAGTAGAGGTGAAGACAAACTCACTAGAATGATGTAGAGCACATTTTGTGGTGAAGAAGCCAAGGCACTGCAGTGAAGTGAGTGGATATTAGGGTTACACGACCCGTATAAGTTCTCTCAGAGAGTCAATTTCATGACCTCCGTAAACTAGATTGAAAGCGACTTCTTTCATCTCCATACTAATTCGCCTGTACGCGACACTGGGAGTTTATGAGTTGCAAGACACCATAGCAATAACAAGCCGTCGATCCACACCGTGCCAGTAGCTGTTGACGCATACCTGGTTTTGTCCATGTTGAACTTATTCTGCAATTAGATTGGCTTTGGCCTCAACGCTATAAAGTATGCCAGCTATCAAAGGCAGAAGGATTGGTTGCGTCAAAGGACGGTGCTGTTGCATAAGAGTCTTGCTCCTGCCGTTTTGATTTACAACAGCTCGTACCTTCCTCAACTATGGCCAATGTTGTTCTCGCTTGTTGGTTTCGCAATAGATCCAAGTTGCGCCTGCCTTCAATAGCGCTTCTTTTTTTTTTGGCTCATAGTGAATGATTGAGCTGTCCCTTCAACTTCCTCACTTTCGGTTAGCAAATCACATTTATTTCTATCCTATTTCCAAGAGAAAACCAGAAGGCCATGCTTCAACCGAATCACCAGCCTTAAATACTATTGCATAGCCCATGAACATGCAAAATGGCCGATTGGTCGGAAATCTTTGAGAAACGCCTGTCGGCTGTGTTATCAGAGGGCAGGGGAAGGAGCAACGGTATAAAGGCAGGGATTGAACTCGAGCTTACGCCACCGCCAACGGTTGACAAAGAGCCCCAACGATCTGCCTGCAATCCGACGGCATCATTCTTCAACTCTATTTGCAGAAATGTCAATGCAGGCAGATGTGCAGGAAGCGAGGTCTTCCCGGAGACACAGCCTGCTGCACATACAACAAGTGACCGGGTATTCCACACTATTGGGCGCCCCGTCACGAAAGGGCTACAAGGTGAAAGTTACTCCTACAGTTTGTCCCCTATCCCCCCCCCGAAAAGATATCTTTCTCACGCAATTCTTGAACAATCAGAGACTTATTCCAATAGAGCAAAAACCTTGCACGACGATGCAACAAAGCGCCTATCAGATACCCAAATCACCTTTGAAAAACAGTTGCTCAGTATAGCGGAAGCCGAGAATGTATTCTTCTCTTATGTGAAAGGTCAACACGCGCTTTTCAACAAACCTTTGTCCGAGTGGGCAGTCAAAATTCAAATGTGTGAGAGAGGTGACATTACAGCACCGACAGAGAAGGACGAGTACGTTGTTGATCGTATTGCACAAATGCAAACAGCGGCAGCCACGTTCGAGGCTGACCTTGCGAAAACATGGCAAGAGTGGGATCAGGCGCATAGTGAGGTAGTAAAAGCGCTGCGGGCTATAATTGGGTTTTTTGATGGAAGCGGCTGTCTTCCGGCTGGGGAGACCAGCGGGCAGGAGCCCAATATGAGGACGGCGAGCGGAACCAACACGTTCGGCGGTACCATTTTCAGCGAGATTCTCTCTGACGCAGAAAAGGAGCTCGAGGAAGCAGCTGCAGAAGCTACTAGGGAGATGCGGGAAAATGAGAAGGTGGGTTGCCTCTTCATGTGCCGTGTCTGCACCTGTTCGTTCGCAAATCCTAACGATGTCCAGACCTTTCGAAAGCTCATTCTTGCAGAAGAGTGTAAGCTCGCTCAGAACATGTTGGCTAAGCAATCAAAATACGACTGAGGTAGAAGGACGAGGCTAGCAGTGCTTGAAGTGCAAGATGCGGGTTGGCGTCATGTTTTTGTTTGTATTAATGTAGGTAGTTTTTCGCTGCTTCCAATTAAGTCGATTCAATTCTATCTAATATCTAAGATTTGGTACCGTACCGAAACGCCAGCTATGATATCAAACCTTCATAAAAAAAGGACACGACAGACACCTGCTTTTCACCAGACATTTTTACTGATTCTCGGTGACAACAACGCCCCATTCATGCTCTTCCTTGCCATGCATGATACTGCCAATCCACCCCTTCAGCTTCTGGGTGTACTGGCCACCATAGCCGTCGCCGACGGGAATAGTAATGTCCTGGTCGCGGTGAAGAATGAGCGACACAGGGGTGACGAAGTACTGTTTACAAGTTAGAAAGAGAGGTTGAAAAGCGGATCAAAAGTGAGTCTCATTTTGAGAAATCGGTGAAAACTTACAGCTGTGCCTGCGGCAAAGGCTTCGATCAGGCGGCCCTCGGCGTGTGCCTCCTGCACCTCGGCGATAGTGTACCTGCGCTCAATGACATCGACCTCGCTGCCCAGCCGTTCACGGGCCAGCTGGACGATGCTGCGGCGCGTGACCCCGTCCAGGATAAGGCGGTCGTCGAGCGGCGCGGTGACGAGCTGCGGCCGACCGGTGTCCTTGGCCTTCCAGACAATGAAGAAGTTGCTGGCGCCTGCCTCGGTGCAGTAGCCCTCCGGGCCATACAGCCAGAGAACCTGCTGGCAGCCCTTGGTACGGGCAGCATTGGTGGCAAGCAGGCTTGGGCCGTAGTTGGCACCGAGCTTGGCGAAACCGAATCCGCCGACCCATGCGCGCACCTGGTCCTCGGGGCTGGTGTTGAGGCGCAGGCCGCCAGAGGCTGCGTCCAGGCGTGGCAGGTAGCTGGCGGTGATGAACAGCAGGGCCTGGCGCGGCGCCTGCACGCCGAGCTGCGCCTGCGTGCCGATGAGGGTGGGCCGCAGGTACAGGTATGAGCCGGCAGGCCAGTCGGCGGGCAGCCAGCGCGAGCCGTCCACGGCCATCAGGGCGATGATCAGCTTCTCCAGCTCGGCCGGCTCGAACGCAGGCAGGGAGACGCGGACGGCCGACGTCAGCATGCGGCGGGCGTTGCAGTCTGGACGGAAGAGGCGCAGACGGCCGTCGACGCCGCGGTACGCCTTAAGGCCCTCAAAGCACTCAGTCGCATAGTGCAGGACGGAGGCCGTGGGCATCAGGCTCAGCGGCCCGTACGGACGCAGCTGGGGCGCGGCCCAGCCGGACTCGACGTCCCAGGCGACGGTGATCATGTGGTCTGTGCAGATCGTCTCGACGCCGGTGCAGGCGCTGTCGATGCTGGCAGGGACAGGCCGCGGGCTGGAGGTCAGCTCGTAGGTGAGCTTGGAGGCGTCGAGCCCGTGGATCTGCTTGCCATTCTTGAGGCCAGCGCTCGCAACAGGTGTGGCTGAGGGCGCCATTGTTTCTTAGGTCGTGGGGTGAAGAGACGGAGAGAGAAAGAGACGAGAGGGATGAGAGGGACGAGAGAGGATGGAGGTAAGTAAGGATGAAGGGAAGAAGGGAAAAAAAGGGAGATGAGGGAGAAGAAGACGGAAGCGTCTCAGAGGAAGAATATAAGGGAGGAAGGAACACTAAGAGACCAGGGGCCGGTGGATACTAGAAAGTGCAAGCCGGCTTCAATACTTGGACACAATGCAACTTAAAAAAAGCTTAGGCACTATATGACTCACAAGATCTTTAGAATAGGGAGAGAGACGAGAAGCAAAAGCTGGGTTCCTGGGCAAGACGCTACCGTACCTGGGCTTAATATTTATTCCAGAACCTTGGTGCCGAGAGGCGAAATGGCGGGAAGATAGTGGGCAGAGTTTTTGTTCCTTTTCAAAGAGATTTCCTAGCAGGAGGCTACGAGTGCAAGTCGCAGGGAGAGCCAGCACGTTGTTTACGGAAGTCCACCATCAACACATCCCAGCCAAGCCCAATTGGCCAATCCACGCACGGTTTTCATGTCGGATGTCATGGAAAGGGCGTTATTGTCACGCTCGAATGCAAGTACGAGTAGGAGATAGCCTTTAGCGGCTTTAATTCGGCTTGCCCGTTCGATAAGGCAACGCGATGCGCAAGTGGAAGAAATAGGCTGTGCTCGGCTTAAACTTTCTTAATCTTCTTGTATGTCGTTCTGATACGCAAAAGAAGTTGCATGACAACCCTCCACGCCCACCAAAGACAGCTCATTTCCCACATATCCCCTCTGAAAATGTCGACACTGGGTATTCTTTAGCAAGATAAACACAGTATTTGCTCTCGGATCGACCAATGTTCACCAGTTGTCGTGCTCGATATTAAGCCGAGCTTGCGCGGCACAGGTGCGGAATGATAACAACCGTAACCGACAATAGCCGCGTATAGACGAGCCAACCCGGAGATAGAAGCCCCCCTCCACGGCTATGTAAATTCTTAAAAGTCCCAACTTAGAATATTCAAACACCCTATCGCTTCGAGTGACCTTCAGACATATTTAAATGAAAACACTAGGCTCTTTTTTTTGGTCTATACGTTCGTCGTTAGGCTCTGTTGAAGACCCAAGCTATGTCCCTCCCGCTTCTACATTTGCGGAAAACGCCAGCCGGCCAGCCATCCCAAAATAGGCTTCCAAAATAAGGCTTTCAGAAAAGCTATTAAAATAACCAGCAAAAACTAAATATGCCCAAAAAATCACGTTGCCGCCGCTGCCGCCGCCACCTCCTTCTGCCGTTGCTCCTCTACCATCTTCTCCCGCCGCTTGTGCGCCTCCTCTACATCCGCCTTGGCTCCCTTGGCCCGTTGCCGAGCCTCGTACCGGTCGCGGCTAGCCAGGATACGAGCCACGATCGTTTCCGCGTTGACGTCTGCGAACTGGTGCGGGCCCACTTGCTGGTAGATCCCCATCGCCTTTGGCTCCGTGTACGGGTCGTATGTCAGCGGCATAAACGCCGTGGGCCCGTGGTACACGGCATCGGGGATGCCCCACGGCAGCGCTGCCAAGTAGTCTCGAACAGGTGTGAAAGGTGCTCCGAATACAACAGCATTGATGTACTTGGCCAATTAGCAGACGCAATAGGGTGTAGGGTGTCGAGTGACACGGACAGCCCAACAGGGTTTGGCAGCTGACTTACTTTGCACTGCAAGACACAGAGCCCGCGCTCAAAGATATTCATTATGGGGTAATTGATACCCTTCCACTCGTTGATCACCTCGTCGTCGTGCACGCCCGCCACCACAAACACTGGGGGGTAGTCTCCGGCCGTCTTGCCACACCGCTCTGCCACCGCCTCCGGCGCATACCAGCCATCGGCGCGTGCACGCTGTTCTTCGGCCTTTAGAACGCGCTGCAGGAACGCAATGTGGCCGCTGGAGAACAAATCAAAGCCGCCGTCCACGTATACAACGCGCTGTCCCACCTGCGGGCCCTTACCCGCCACGAGTTTGACCGGCGCACCAGGCGGGGATGTGGTCTTGGGATCGGCCTTCCATACCCATACTTCTGCGCCCGGATTTTTCGCCGTCTCGTCGGTGGCGTAGAGACGAATGCGCTCAGTCATGGCTTCGCCGGTGGCTTGACGCTCTGCGTCCGTGCCCGGGCCCTCTTTGCCGGCCAGAACAGCCTGGAGAGACCGAATAAAGTGCGTCTTGGTGCAAAGCAGCATCCGGCCGACGAGGTCCGTGGTGGAAATGCTCGGTGTGCGCTTGACGACCTTGAAGCGGCCGGCAGCTTTGACAAACCGATAACAGTCCTCGCCAGACCCGTCTGAGGTAATGTCATCGCCGTGGACGACATACCGACAGCCAAAGTGAGAGATCCACTCGAGGTGGGTGACGTAAGGAGCGTTGGGGACAGAGCGGGTGACCCAGCGACACGCATCGACAGCGGAGAGTCTGTGAGGGATATTAGCGACTGTGGGATGTAGTAGTGTCTTTACGGCTATTGGAAGGCTCACCTCTCTTCTAGGTTCATGACGGTCGGCCCCTTATTCTCGAGAATGGCTTCGTCCGAATGGACGCCAATGTAGAGCTCGTCGCCCAGCTGGCGCGCCTGGACAATAGCACCAGCGTGACCTATAAGGAGCGGTTAGGAGGAGGCCGCGCCGCCCGCAAATCAACACGAGGAGCAAGAGAGACAAACCGTGATGGAAAAAGTCGAAGCAACCGTCAACCCAAAGCCGGCCATCGAGCAGCTCCGGGGCCGCCTCACCGGGTGGAAGCCCCAGCTCTGTAGAAGTCATGATTGCAATTTTTGGCAGTTGGAGAGTACGAACTACAAATTCTTCAATTCAATAGTCAGGCGACAGAGAGAGAAGAGACAACTGTGCGAGATTCAGATTGTTGCGTGGGTGAAGTCAAAGAAAGTGGATTCGATTGCGCTTTGCACTAATTATCTGTTCCTGGATGATTTTATTTTTAAGATTACACCATTAACAGCCGATATCTGGTTACAATCTGGCTTGTCCAGACTCGCATCTGACCGCCGCGCCTTCCTCGCTCAACAATCCATTACGCCGCCCCATACGGAGTACTAAGATACACGGCTGCGCTGGGATAGGACATCTGGAGCTCCTCCCTACGAGGACGTTGTGTTTGCCCCTCTTGTCCCCCCATAAGCGCCCCACGCAAGCCAACAAGCTACTTTAGCGCAGGAAAGCTCAAAGTGTTACAGTACGAAAATACTGTGTATATTTATTTCATAGTTCGCTATATACTTGTACAAGAGTAAATAGAATGTGTGTACCTAGGCTTGCTTCCTCAATCCCCAGCCACGCTTCCAACTTGAAGCTCGCGCCAAAGGGGCTCGTCTCCAGTCGTACTATCCGTACCGAAATACTGCATTGGGTTTCCGTCGTACCAAAGTTCACATCTCCTCCTATCAAACGAAATCCAGTATCCACATGAAGGAAATAGGAGCGTGATGTGGATGCGCCCCCCCCCCTTTATTCACCCTTTTGATAGTTTCTGCGTCCAGTCTCCTTCTTGTGTGATGGCCATTGTACGTTGTGTGTCCTGCTGCTCAGAACACAAAGACGAGCCTATTACCGCTTCTTCACGCTGGGACGCGGCTTGCACTCGTCGCCCGTCACCGGATGCAGCATGATCTTAAGCGGATATTGTGGGCTGTTGCCCTGGTATCCCTTGGACCAGTCGTAGGATATCGCGTATGCGAAGATGCTACCGTCCTTGTTGAACCGGCCCGCCGTGATGCTGCCGCCCACGTTCGGGTAACCCTTGAGCCGGTGCTTGGCGTCCTTGTCCCAGAAGTGAAACGTGCCGTCGGAGCCGACGGTTGAGAAAGTGCCGTGTATTGGGTGGAAATCGATGTCGTTCACGGTATGGACCTGCGTGACGTTGCCTTGCGCCGGGTCACGGTGACACCGGAAGGAGAAGTTGGAGCTGCGACGGTTAGCAGGAGGGAGTAGGAGAGATAGTCAGAACAGTTAAAAAAAAAAGCAAAACTTACCCAGTGTCTTTTTCCTCAACGTACTGGAAGGCACAACGACCTTCGATGCTGCCAATCGCGAAACCAGACGCGTCATTGACACAGCTCACCACGCGCGTCTGCCACTTAAGCGGGCTCTGCAGCGTCTTGTAGAACTTTGTGGGGTCCTTGAGGTTGACCACGTTGATATACCTGTCGGCGGTGCCGACCACCAGGAGGTTGTCCCTAACGTCCAGCGCGTAGACGCGTTCCTGGCACTGCACAGACGCCACGGGCTGCTGCTGCCGCAGGTCCCAGTACTTGATCGTCTTGTCCCAGGAGCCCGTCACCAGCATCTGCCCTCCGGCTCCATCCGCGTCAAAGAATTTGACTTTGCGGATCGGCTGGTCGTGCTGTGCCACCACCTCGTTTTTGCCCGTCTCGAGGTCGCAGAGCCGCGCCTGGTTGTCGGCGCCGGCAGAGGCGACGCGCTTGCCGTCCTTGGCAAAGTCGCAGCTGAAGACCGGGGCGCTGTGCTCGTACATCAGGCGGCCCTCGGACTGGCCATTTCCGCTGTTGATCTCATAGATTCGCACCTTCTTGTCCCAGCTGGACACGGCCATAAAGTTCTTGGGGTCGGCCTGGTTGCTGTTGAAGGACAGGTCCGTGATCGTGTCCTCCGGCGGGTTCTGCACGGTCACGTCATTCTTCAGGTCCCCGACAGTGTTGTTAGTAGTCGCTGCCGCGGCACCAAAGAGGGTAGACATCGTGGGCGAGTAGGAGCCCTGGAGTCAAGGCAGGTAGGTGAGAACAAAAAATGTCGGAGAGGGAGGGCGTACGGCGAAAGGGCGAGAAAGCCAGGATCCTCCCACAGCCTTAACACCCCTGTAGCTTAGTCTCTAGACAGATGAGAGATGTGTGACGAAAAAAAGGCCGAGTTGTAGCGGCACACGAGGGCTTGTTTCGGCGGCAGTATTGCAGACAGGTTGTTTTCGCGGTCGTAACGCTGCCGATTCTTGAGCTCGCCCTTTTTTTGTAATCTTAGTATTGTTTTTTTTAGCGCCTGGAGACAGCCCAGAATGGGGGCTGGGAGCTCATGCAAGTGACAGCCCGATATGCAAGGCTGTTTACTGATAGCCGGAGTCAAACTTGTCCAGTTCGAGCCAAAACGGAGTAAAAAATTAAAAAAAAAGATGGTCCGGCAAGAGAGCAAGAAGGAGCAGTTTCACGTAAATATCTAGGCTTCTCCCGACATCTGCCTGCGAAGCAGGGACAGATGAGTAATCTTGGCGCCTGCTTACATAACGAACGTTTACTTACCGCCCATGGCAGAAAAGGACCCACTTTAAAGTTTTTCGTGCCTGGTCTTAAAATGCAAATTTTGTTCACTGGCAGCTTCTCTCTCATTCTTCTCTTCTTCAAGCCCCCTCGCCCGACCAAATCGCTGTCGAAGCTCCAAACGGAGACGGATCACTTTGTGGTTCGTCTCAGATCACGAAACTAGCTTTGGGAGAAAGTCCCCGGACAGCCTTTCGTTTCCGAAAGGGAATGAAAGCGATGCGGAAACGCGCCGCCGTAATGACATCTGCGGCTTATCTCTACCCATATGGGACACTCATTTGCTGTTGCCTTTTACCTTGCTTTTGTGTTTTTCCCTGCCTTTGTCTGTTCTTGAGTCTTCTCATTGTTGGGTTGGCTGCTTTCTTTTCTGTTAACTTCTCTTCTGCTCTCCTTTTCCCCATTCTTCTCTTGCCCTCCCACCCATTCTCGTCTTTTTGTCTCTCGATCAACTCACTCTCTCGTTTCCTTTCATCCTTTTCCTAGCTCGCCTCGATTTTTTCAGCTCTTTGGGTCTGAGAGGGAGTGCTTCTGCTGATTGCGGGTCTTCGACCACCCATCTTCTCTCTCCTTGCTGGGAAAGTTGCCATTGATGACATGTCAGTTCAGCTCCAACGGAACTATGCAGTGTCGTTTAGTTCTCTGTGTTTCTCTTACTTTTGCGCCCTATGGCAGCTGGCACCAACTATGGACGAAGATACGAGTCCGCTGTCGCTGTTATGCGGGTTTCGAAGTTTGGGGTGCTATGGGGATGACGCGGTGTTGCGTGTTCTCAGTGTGCTTGCTTCTGCTTGTCGGAGGCTTCCGAGTAGCTTGGGGAGGCAGTAAGAGGGGCTAAGCATAGGCTTGCGGTACCGCGATCTCGACGACCTGGAGAATACTGATGACTTTTGGTGGGTTTAGGGGTGGAGGGGCTACAAAGGAGAGAGTGAGGAGTGGCATCGACGGGAGTGGAGGAGGAATCGAGGGAGGCCGTGGGGGATCTGGCGATGCGATCGAGTGGGGAGGGGATTGCGCGATCCGACTGTTGGGAAGGAGAGAGGATGGCAAGAGCTGGAAGGGATGTAAGAGCTGGGGGACGGGGTGACCGTGATGGTGTTTCGGGTTCGGGGAGTGATTTCGTCCGAAACAAACAGGTATGCGATTGTTCGCCGAGGTAGCAGAAATGCACCTTGGCGCATTACTCGATGGGGCTTATTCTTGGAGCGAGGGGGCTTCAACCACTACAAAATCCCTTTTTTTCCAGAGAGGGTTGGGGTCGACACTCGGATCATCGCCAACGAACAGAGACGGGAGAGGCTTTGGAGACACTGAACACTCTGAAGAAGCGATCCCATTCTGGGAGGCTTCTTTTTCGTTTTCTGGCGCTGCCGTGACCTGTTTCCGATCGACGATCCGACAGACCTCATTTGTTCATTCTGGGGGAAAGACATTATTCTGGGGGATTATCATGACGGGGTTCGGATTCCTGGGGGATGTGCAGAAGTTAACATGATGATTTAAAACATAGAGTCAAGCACTGATCTGGGGTACAACTCCATCATGACGACCAGCGCATAGCGCTCCTATCTGAACAAACTTCTAACTCAGCACATGGTTAATGAAGCTTTTGGTCAAGTGGCCTGGCCGACTTATCAGGGGTATAGCAAAATTACTAGCTGTCACATTAGCCTTTTTCAATACAATACAATACAGTACCTTTTGGAAAATTATCAGAAAAACGCCTAGTTACAAAAAATGTTGTATCGAGTCCACCTGCCCTCGCCTGTGTTTCCCTGTGTGGCCGTAGGCCATGGCAATTGCTCGGGCAATGCCAAAAGGTATCGTAGTATCCAGATCCTGCGCCCTCTCATCAAAGTCGACCACCGTACGGGCTAGAAAAAAAAGTCCCGTGAACAAAAAACGAAGAACAAAAAGCACCAGCCACGCCGTCGTCACATCAGGCCTCCTAGGACGACCTTGCCGACGTTGGCAACCTCGGTCTTGACGCCGGCGCGGCTGTGCTCCTCAAACTCCTTTACGACGCCCTGCACCAGCAGTTTGCGGATGCGGGCGTCGGCCTTGGCGAACTGCTCGGCCACGTGACCAGAGCACTCGCGCGGAGTGGGCAGCAGGCTCAGCAGGCGGGCGTAGCAGTCGATCAGCACGTCGCACAGGGTCACAAACGTCTCGAAGAAGTCGGGATCGAATGGCAGGCTGGGCGTCAGCAGAAATGTGTACTCCTCACCGGGCAGCAGGTCGGCGTTGTTGTCGTAGTGGGTGACAAATGCCGTGGAGGCTGCCGAGGCCGTGGCCGAGGCTGAAGCTGCCGAAGCTGCGGCTGTGAGGATGCCGTTGCTGCCACCGCCGCCGCCGCCACCAACTCCACCACCAGCGCTGCCTCCAGCGCTGCCACCGCCACCACCACCACCGGAAAGGGCGCCCCCTTCGCTCGCCACCAGCGTCAGAGTGCTCCCGCCTATGCTGTCGAGACCCATAAAGGAACCGTCGGGAGAGCCGACGACGTATCCGCTGCCTGCTCCCCCGCTGCCTGAGCCCCCCATACCGCCGCTTCCGCCTCCGAGGCTGCCCATATCGCCAGCCCCGGAGGCGGCGCTACTGCTTGTCCTCCGGGCCTTGGAGCTCGGCGCAGAGCGGCGGAACATCTGTGGCAGACGGGCAGCACGGGACAGCGAGCTGGCAGCGCTGCTGGAGCCCGTCTCGGAGTGCAGCTGCTGGTAGGTTTCGAACTCGGCAAGGAGAGCGCTGAGGCTACGCAGCAGCTCCAGAGCGGAGGAGGAGTTGAGGTCGACGACGGCAGGTAGCGATAGCCCTAGGAGCAGGTAGTTGGTGGCGCGGCGGGCGAGGCGGCGGGCCTCAAAGTAGGGCATGCGGTTGAAGTCCGGTCGGTCGAAACGCAGAGTGTTGAACCAGTAGACCCGGCCCTCGTGGCTGCGAACCGGTTAGCGAGCGAAGAAGAAGGAGGTAAAGAGAGTAAGAAACAGGGTGAGATAGAAAGAGGAAGAGTCTTACGCCTTCCGTAGATACTCCAGAGTAGAAATGCGCTTCGCAGCCATCTCTTGGATGTGTTGGTGTACCAGCGTTGCCTCGGACGGCTGGCTGAAGGCGGTGGGCAGCGCGAGCTGGCCGTTAGTGGAGGCCATGGCAGAAGCCGGCACGCTGTTGATTCCTAAGCCGGTGGTGACGTTGTTGGCGCCGCCAAAGGACGAACTGATCATCTTTCCGGGTGGCTGCTGCGGCTGTGTCTGTCGCGGGAGCGGGCTGGTAGACAGCACGGACGGGGTGGTAGTGGTGGTGGCCGCAGACGAGGGAATTGGCGGAGGAGGACTAGCGTTTCTGTCCACGAGCAGGTCGTTATTGTTATTATTGTTGCTGCTGTTGCTGCCGCTGCTGTTCTTGCCCTGGTGGAAGAGAAAGCCGACGGCGACGGCGCCGGACGAGGAGGAGGCGCGGCGTCGAGAGAAGGATGGCTTCTTGTTGAGCGACGGGCGGCGCTCTTTGGTGAGAACGTTGCGACGGTGTTGGTGTTCAGTCGTATTTGTAGTGGTAGTGGTAGCAGTAGTGGCAGCTGTGGCGGCGGTGAGAGGTGGGATCTGCGGTAGGCTGGGAGGCGGCTGTGACGACGACTGCTTCTCGCCGGCGCTGGTGTTGGGCCGGGAGCGGGATACAGTAGCAGCTGTTGTGGATGTGCCTGCAGCGGACCCGGCAATGTTGCTGATGCTGATGCTATTGCTGCTGCTGCTGCTGGAGAAGGAGGTGGTGAAGAACGTTGAGAAAAATGGAGCCGCATTTTGCCCTGTGGGCGTGCCGCTGCTGCCACCAACACCCTTTTGCATGGCGGGGCAGGCGCGAAGTTTCCCCTGACTAAAACTAATTTCGTTGTACAAAGAGAGTTCCTTCTCTTTCTGGCCTTGGCTCTTTCTTTCCTTGCTGGTTTCTACTCTTCGGCCGTTTTTCGTTCTTATTTTGCTTTCAGAGACTGCAAGATGTGTCCAGACTGTTTAGATTGGGGTACTGTTCGGCTGTGGGAGCCTCCTGTGGTCGGCCTGTTGTTTTGTGTGCCGCATGTGTTTGGCACTAAGCTTATCATGGAGGGCAGGTTTGCCCAGCAGCAGCCGAAAAAGAAGGTGACACATTGAGCATTGAATGTGCTCCCAGCCTATTTATATTATTTATAAGGATGTCAGGACAAGGGAAAGAGACGGGGGACGAGTGTAAAAAAAAATCTTCTCTAGGTCTAACGTGTCTCAACATCGCACTACTCGAGTTCTTGTAGAAATAGGACGCTTGGCTGAGGCGTCCAAGCTGGCGGATTTCGCACTCAGCCAGCTGGCCGAATCGACAAGGGATCGTGCGCTAGATGCAAAGATCGTTCGTTCTTCACTGTGTAAAAGGGGTGTTTTTGACTGCCGAACTGGTCGGGCCTGTCTTAGCCCCTGGGGATATCTCCTGGTCTAAACCTCGCCTCAGCAGAGTTCCGCTGCGAACATGCTACGTCGTACTGCTACTATGTATATGCGACCTGTGGCAAGTAGCATGATCTTCGCTGGGTTGTGTCTACTTAGTATGTAACCGACATTGCACATCTTCACACAAGACGGTTCGATCCATTCAATTTTGGCAGAATCAAAATAATTCATTGGCATTACAAAAGATCATACTGGACGGCACGAGTGCCCCGAGTCCGTACAGTGTTGAAAGAGGTCTGTGCCCCGTTGCTGGCTATCGCGCTCTTCTCCCGCAGGCTGTTTTACCTGCGATCAGACCGCCCTGTACCAAATCAAGATGCGAGGCTCCCTTGGGCATAAAACACGGCCAGAAAACAAAAGAAAAGAAAAAGAAAAAGAATGTTGGTGAAATGTTCCTTCCACGTCTTCAGTGCGTCGTTTTCTTTTCCCCAAAGACGTCTTCGACGATGCCTTTCCACAGGTCTTGCAGCATGCCTGGTTCCTTGTCTGCGCTGCCGGCTGCCGCCCCTTCTGCCTCATGTGCAAACTTGAGCTCAACGCCGTCGACACCTATGCTCTCGATCTCGGTCAGCGGTGATGCCGGCGTCACAAGCTCCGGGTGCGCGGCCACGACCAGTATCTGCGGAGACGCCAGCGGCCCATCAGTGGCCTCGGGTGCATGGCCCTCCAGGCCCTCGCGATTGGGGGCGAAGTTGTCTGGCAGGAGCGGGACGCGGATAGCCGGCAGTGAGGAGCTGACCGGCTCTGAGAGCATTGGCATCACTGCAAAATCGATAGTGCTAGTATCGAGCCGGGCGGCCTTGGGGGCGGTGGTGCGGAAGTTGAACGTCTGCATGAGAGGCACGATGCGGTTGCGGGACGGTACAGGGGGCGTCGGCCGGTGTGTCGTGGTGAAGTGACGGCTAGTCTAGAACAGGAGGGAAGAAAAGAGAGACCCATGTCAGCCAGGAGAAGATAGACGGTACGAGTGCGCTCCCTTCTGTCTTCTGCGCTCACTACAAACATGCAGCATATGCAGCAACTTACGTCTTCCCGCTCGCCAAGCTCTGACCAGGCAGAAGCGCTGCTCACGCCGTTATGGTTGTGCGAGGCATTGGTAAGGTAGGCCGGACGGGCGATGGAAGGGTTAGCCGCCAGGGTCCGGGTGAGCTTGCTGATGGGTGCGGTGACTCGAGTCATGTTGAGGTAAGGTAAGGTAAGGTATCTTTAGATCTTCAGATATGCCGCGATACGAGGTGAGACGAGAGACTGACTAGGAATTGGGGATAGTAGGGAAAGAAGGAAGATAGAAAAGGATGGAAGTTCCAAGATACGCAAGGAAGTAATGAATCGGCAAGGTTTCAGGGCTGGGAACAAAGGACGGAAGAGTCGTAAGATATCCTACAGGTTCCGGACGTCCGTCTTGGGAAGCCAGCGGACCGCGCGCGAGAGACGGGAGGAGGGGATAGGAGTCACACTATATGCAGCAAGGGAAGCTCTGGGGTGACGTGTGGTGATGAGCACTAAAATGGTTCACCAGCCAATTGGCGACCTTCGGGAGGCCAGCATCTGGCAGCTCTCAAAAGGCAGGCCGGGTTGTCATGCTCCTTCTACTTGGCAGCCTGCTCGCTTCGTCTGCGCCTTCCTTCTGCTGCTACGAGTACTAGTGTGACCAACCAAACCGGAAGAAGCGGTGAAATGTTGCTTCGGAGTACTTTGTGTGCAGGATAATCATAGGATCTGCCTGTCTTGTGTCTCTCAACAACCGGCCAACCAGCCACGGGAAATTACCCCAGGCAGACGCTACCTGTTCTCAACGGCGGGTGGTCAACGCATCGTGCATGTACTCGTATCTTATCCTCAGAGCAGATCCCACTGCCGAAGCACAATTCCCTTTGGCGGGGAAGCCGGCACCCTTTGCTGTTTCTGGAGAGAATGTTCCCCAACAAAACGACCCGGTCAGACTGCCCCACCTCTGCTCCACCGTGAGACATGGGGCAGCCCAGCTTGTCTGGTGATTACTACTGGAGCATGATCGCAGCTTCCCCGTTTCAAATGCTAAGAATATCTCATACAAGTACTCCATACGAATACTCTATACGAGTAGTCCATACAAATATCAGGGCACTTAATGCTGGCCTTTCACTTTTCGACGGATTCTTGAAGTGAAGAGCTGGACTAATCAACAGACCATTCACTGGTGCCTAACCTTTTGGTGTGCCATTTACGAGTACGGTCGGCATCTTTTGGACCTGGTCGCATTTCGTATCCCTAGCTTCTTGCAAGTCGACGAAAACAATCTAGGCCTGGCTCTGTCGAATGAGGATGGGGCACGGGGATATGCATAGTAATGATAATACCATAGTATACATACTACTAGCAAGAACTACTCCGTATGCAGTGGTATGATTAAGCCAAGACCTGATGTGCAATCTCAGCTCCCCCAGACTGTAGAAACTGCACGCATCGCCTTGCACTCTCCCTTGTGCCCTTCTTTCCAGCCATTGGTCTGGCAAGCCTGTATATAGAGACGTGCATTTGCTAGTCAGCCATTTCGTGCCATCTATTTGAGGAAACAAGAGAATGTCCTAACAGGCGTATCTTACATACCCTGTTGCAGTACCACACCTCACTGCATCCCGTGCACTTGAGCAGCCGCCTGGCGCCGGGGCCAGACTCTAATTGGGCTGCCCCACAGGCATCGCACTGCCTTTCCTGTTGCTGTTGTTGCTGCTGCTGCTGCTGCTGGCTGTGGCCCGTGTCATCTTGCCGCCGAAGCCGCGCTGCCGCTGCTACGATCTGGTCCAGTGCTGCCGGCACTGCCTGCACCGTGTGTGCTTGGCCGGCAGGGATCCGTAAGAACGGCCGTTTGGCCGCCTTGCTGTTGATAGTCTCGGAGCCGCTGCTGCTGCTGATGCTGCTGCCGTTACTCACCGGTGCTGTCGGGACCGTCCTGTTGGCACTAGGCACCACGATGGTGGCACCAGGCCTGAAGCCGAGCCCCTCCAAGTCCAGGCCGTCGCGGTCCAGACCCTCAAAAACGAGCGCGAACGAATGGCCATCGCGGTCGCTGAGGACCAGCGTCGGCTTGTTGATCGTCATGTTGTTCTTGACCTGGGCGAGGAGGGTTGGCCGGTCAGCCGTCTCGCCGGGCACATCATTGGTCTCAGTCTCGGTCTTGGACTCGGACTCGGCCCCAGCCTCGGGCAGCTCTAGAAATGGAGGGAAGAGCGTGCGATTGCTGAGATCTGGTATCATCGTCGACGTGGCTGCGGATAATATGTGTGAATTGATTCTTTCTTGTTCTCCTTTTCGCTCACAGTGGCTGTTTGCTGGCTCTCTGTTGTGATTTTGAACCCAAGCTGCTCGCTGTCCTTTCTCTGTGCCCACAAACAAAGGGGATCTGTGCTTATGGTTCTGAAACGCTTAGGCGACACCCTATTTTTTTTTTCACCTGCTATCACAACGAAAAAAAAGTGCACACTTATAGAGTTCATTTCCGCCTGTTTCTCTGTGATAACCACATACTATGTGTACCTAGTGATCTATGAATGTGATGAATTTCCCGAATTAAAATGTGGTTGTGGAACAAAGAACCCCTTCCTACATGCATTGAGGTGCAGACTGATGCTTACGGGCCCTGATTATGTGCCACTGCTCCCCATTTTCCAACGCCAACCTGAAATGCAGATAACTATCTTACAAGAAAATGCATGGGTATCGCTGAGATGCTTCCCTCCGTCGAATATACATAGCCACATATATATATATAGCTAAAAGCAGTCGGCATCTTTTTCTCAGGACCCGACCGAGCCGCCAACGCTCATGAAGATGAACATTCCGGTGATGGAGACCACGGCCACGACGGTGACGATAGCAGCGCCAGCCCGGTCACCCGTTGTGATGGGCGCTAGCACGGTCGGATTGTCGTCGCTGTCACTGCCGGCATCGGCATCGCCCGCACTGGTGCCGCCGGTGCTGTTGGTGACGGGCGCGGCCGCGTCGTCGATCAGCAGCGACGACACGGCTGCCAGCACGTTCATCGTCTGGCCGACGCCGACGCTGCTGTCAAATACGCCCGAGCTCCACTGAAAGCCACACGTGCGGCCATCGTCGCCGCCCGTGCACTGGGCCACGGCAGCCTGGGTCGACGTGAGGAGCGTGGCCGCGATGCGGTCGTGGGCAAACGGCGCCAGCTGCCCAGCGGTGGCCAGCCAGCGGTGCAGGTAGCCTTTGTAGCTCAGCATGTCGGTCGTGCACGTCATCTTCTCCTCGCAGGCGACCTCGTAGGCGATGCCGCCCGGGAAGAAGAAGTCGAGCGTGTTGTTGAGCAGGCCCTCGACGTGTTCCTGCCAACGCGCCTCTTCGGTCTGCCACCTGTTAGATAAAGCGAGCTCCCTTTGACTGTCTACACATATATCTCATATGTATCTCACATGTATCTTATAAGCAACGTTCACTCACATAGTTCCACATAAAGGCGGCTCCCAGAAGCCACACGGCGCTGTTGTATGAGAACTCGGCCTTGTTGATGTCGGTGCAGTTCGTCCCGACGTGGGCCCCGTCGTAGATACTGTACTCGTCATTCATCAAGCCTATGCTCCGGATCCAGTCCCAAGTCGTCTCGGCCCAATCGGCGTATGTCTGATTTCCAGTGTACCGCGCCAGGCGTGCGCCCAGGTTGAAGAAGCAGCCGTTGGCAATGCCTGGAAGCTGCGGTCAGCCACCATCGGCACATGTGCGCGCCAGACTGCTCTCCGACTTCATAATAATAATAATAATAAACTCACTGTTCTTGTAGTCGTAACCGTTGTTGGCGAACGGGATCTGCCACCGCAGGCCGCCGTTGCAGGTCGTGTCGTGGCGTCCCGGAGAGGCTTGCGTGTTGAACACAGCCTGTGCCAGGGCCAGCCACTGTGGATCTTCGTCTGGCGGGTTGGGAAAGTTGACCTCGGCCGCCAGCATGGCAGACATGCCCCAGAACCCCTGGTCGTCGTTTCCTAGCGACTGCGTGACGTTGGGCGGCATGTAGTCGGCGTTGGGGCCGGTCTGGAACTGCATGGCGGTCGTGACGATGTCGTTGTACGTGTCGTCTCCGGTGAGGTGCCAGTAGTCGATCAGCGTCCCCCACATTGCGCCCGCTTCCCACCAGTAGTATGGCCCGGCCGGCGGGGGTCCGGGCAGGATTCCGGGTGTCTGACCGTACTCTTCGCCATGGTAGTAGGCAACAAGATCGGCGGCAAGTGTTTTGGCTGACTGCTTGATGGCATCTTGATAAAAGAAGAAACAAAAAGGAGTCAGCATTATACAGACTGGGGGGGGACAGACAGAAGAGCCGAGAGAGCTTGGGCTCATTTTGCACATGCCGCTCTTACCAGTAGAATCTATGCTGTAACCTGTTGTTTGAGCCGCCGTGCTCCCTAATATTGCTATTATTGCGACTGCTGATGTCAAAGATGGCATTTTGTATTTGTGTGTGTATTCAGCAGGAAGAGCAGTGTAGCCCGACTCGAGATGAAGGTGACCGTGTTGTGATCGTATTATAGGTTTTACGCGGTACCAGGAAGCTGGGTAAGGAAATATATGACATGGAGGGAAACATCAGAATTGGACCAGGAGTTTCAACGCCCTAGATACAAAAACGTGCAGACTGCAGAGACGAGCACATAATTTTGGAATGTTGGTTTGGTATGCCAAGGACCAAGCCTCACTCCAGCCAAGCCCTCTCCCTTCTCTTTTTTTCTTTGACATCGTCCTATGTAGTGTATTCATTGTAAGTCGTGGTGGCTACTGACTTGGCGTTCCCACATATTGCTAGCAGCCGGGCGACCCGGCGGTCTCTGCAGTGCCCCGAGCCACCACGGAACCAGCAGTACCAGCAGTGCCAGCAGTATGTATACTCTGCTATGTACGACAGCACCGAAAATCGGAGAACAGGTACAGCAAGGGCCATACAGCGTCTATGTCTGGGTGTATTCGCTTGCCTAGTGGCGGGCCGAGACAGCTGTACACCTGCAGAAGGAAGCTATATTTGGGCCAGCCAGTGCAAAAACATACGGAGAAATATGTATCTTAGCAGGATACATAGTACAAACGAGCGGTGTTCACAAAGTAGACTCGTTAAGCGTAAGTTCAGCCCCCGTCTCACATTGTCCTGGTCTTGGCGGCCCGTTAGGATCGCCGGTAGCCATATGTTGTCTGGGCACGGCTTGGCAAAGCTGGGCAAAGCTGGGCAAAGCAGGGGACGACACGAGACGTCTGCCAATACGAAACTGGCCCGTAATGTGCCGACAGCGCCGCTCTGTTCGTAAGATAGTATCGAAATTGTGAGCGTTTAATACGTATAGTACGGCTTTCTTGGCAGGCTGCGGCCTCTTGCCAACGTCTGAAGAGTCCGTGTCTCGTCGTCCCTGCTATTCAGCCCGCGCCCTACTCCTCCTGATCGCCGACGACTAGCGACACCCTGTAGCCTTCATTTCTAGGCAAATGGACCAAGTGGAACGGACAAGCATATAGTTTTTTTTTGGCCACTTCCCCTGACTTTCATCGCAGCTCTTTCGGTACTTCTTCACATGTGACAAAAAAGGGTCCACTTCAGTCTTAGTCCGCAAGATAAATAGGGAAAAGAAGACTTTATTTTCTTGCACCGAATACATACCTGGAAACAATTCCAGTGCGTTTGTAAAAATACATAACTGGCCATTGTATTGATTCCCACCAGCAGTGTGGCCATCTCCGCATTAGGCAAGAAGGAGATGTCGGCGGTTAAGCAATGCTCCTTCCTTGTAGTAGGAACGCCATATCTAGCTTCGCATCTTAAAGATGGCGAAGTAGAAACACTGCATGATCTTATCCCCTCACCAGCGCAGATGTCTCAGTTGCTGTATCTATTGTTGCTGGCGGGGCTGGTCACCGAGGAGCAATCTGTGCTTGCTTATGTAGATAGACTCGTACCCCCCATGCAATATGCATAGGTAACAGTCTCAAGCGAATTGGCTATCAGACAGGCCATATGGGAGCTGACTTCATAAATCGTCTCGCCCGGAACTGCTTTATCCGAAGAGCATTTCCTACGCCACGACAGCTGGGACGACACACATTAGGAAGCACATCAGGAGAATCGTTTTGTACCCGTGCCTACCACGGGACAACTTGGGTTTGTCGCCTCTACTGAGATTGCATGTTGATGAGCTTCTCTTTCTGAAGCGTTAACAAACTGCTCTGCTATAGCACCTTCAGACGCCGGCCGCTACCCCGCCATGGCTGCTGCTGCAGGCAAGATGCCAACAAGCGGCGTGGCAGACGAGCAGATTGCCAACGTCGCAAGAGCCATTCGCTTGACTCCAGTGATCGATCACCACGCACATCCCCTGCTCAAGCCCGAGATTGTCGGCCAGCATCCGCTGCTATCAATCGTCTCCGAAGCCAACGGAGATGCTCTCGAGGCTGCCACATCGACGTTTGCCTACCATCGCGCCGTGAAGCAGCTAGCCTCTGCGCTCGGCTGCGCCTCGACCTGGGAGTCGGTTGTGGCGGCCATCGAGCGACGACGGAACGAAGACTACGACGCTTGGGTGGCCGAGTGCCTGAGTGGCATCGAGACCGTGCTGCTCGATGACGGGCTAGACAGTGCGGATAACGCACACGACTGTTCATGGCACAACCAGTTTACGCGCAGCAAGTGCTACCGCATCGTGCGCATCGAGACCATAGCCGCCGAGATTATTGATCGACACGTCCTCGCCTTTGATGCCTTGCAGTCCCTCGACGCTGCTTTCGACAGGATGCTGGAGGAGTTCGACTCCCAGATCAAGCAGGCAATCTCCGACCCGAAAGTCGTCGGCTTCAAGTCGGTCGTATGCTACCGCACCGGCCTTGATATGCCGGCAGTCGTTGACATCGCTGCTGCCCGCGAATCTTTTTCCGAGATAGTCACGGGCTATACCGCGTCTGGACGCCGCTTTCGTCGCCTGCAGCACGCTGGACTGAACGACTTGTTCCCCCATCGCACAGCCGTGCTTATCCGTGATCTTGTCGCAGGCTTCAAGAAGCCCATCCAGTTCCACACCGGGCTGGGCGACAACGACATCACCCTCACCAAGTCGTCGCCTGCCCATCTGCAAGAATTCATCCGCACATACCCGACGGTGCCCATCATACTGCTGCATTCGGGCTACCCACACATGCGTGACACTGCCTACCTGGCCGCAATGTATGCAAACGTCTATGCCGACATCGGTGAGGTTTTCCCCTTTCTCAGCCGCGACGGCCAGGAATCTGTCGTTCGCGAGATCCTCGAGCTGTGCCCTGGTTCAAAAGTCCTGTGGAGCACGGATGGGCATTGGTTCCCAGAAACCTACCTGCTTGCAGTAACGCAAGTCCGAGAAGTGCTTGAGACGGTATGATCGATCTTGGGGATTCACCAGCCTATTTCTCACTTCCCCTCTCCCTCCACCAGCGTGCTCTGACGATAGCATTTTTAGGTTCTGTGCGACAATGTGCGCAAGGGCGACATCAGCTGGCAGTCTGCGATAGAGTTGACACGAGATGTGTTCTTCAGGAACGCAAACAGGCTCTACCGATTGGGACTCGACTTCTCCGAACTTACTGAGACGTCAGCTGCCGACGGCGCGCATCAGGACTTTGAGACTACTCGCAAATGCTCGGGCCTGGAATTATGGGAAAAGGGTTTGGGAAACCACCCTCGCCCAGACTTTGTGCGCATATCATGGATGGATTACACCGCCAAACCTCGAATGAGGATGGTGCCCTTCCGCCGTTTCAACCGTCTGATACAAGAAGGCAAGCCTTTGCACATTGGCATCGCGAAGGCAGCACTTGGCATGCTTCAGAACGATGTGTGCATACCAACGGTGTCACCGGCCGGCGAATACCGCCTTCATCCGGATATCTCGTCCTGGAGAGCAGGACCCATTGACGGCCACGTCAACATGTACGGTGACTTCCACGAAAAGGACGGTTCTGACGTCCCGCTGTGCCCACGCACGCAGCTGGCTCGCGCAGTAGATCTTGCGGAAGATAAGGGCATAACCCACCTCGTCGGTTTCGAAGTGGAGTTCCTGCTCCTGAGGAGAACAGGGTCTATGTCTTCTCGATTCAAAACAATTGCCAACGACGGTCACGCCTGGTCCGCGTCGCGGTTCTTTGTGGACCCGATAGTGCCCCAGCTGCTCAGCGACATTGTGAAGGATCTAGCCGCAGCGGGCATCGAGGTTGAGCAGCTGCACACTGAGAGTGCACCCGGCCAGTTCGAAGTTGTCTTGCCTCCCCTGCCGCCGGTCGAGGCAGTCGATGCTCTGCTGCACGCGCGCGAAACAATTGCAGCGCGGGCCACAGCTGCCGGATTCAAGTTCACTCTCCACCCCAAGCCGTATGTGACGGCCTGCGGAACGGCAGCACACGTGCACTTGTCCGTTTCTAGGTTGAACGGCAGCAGCGTTGAGAAGAGGGTGTATGAACAGTTCTACGCGGGTATTCTCGAGCACCTGCCGGGCATTATTGCCTTCACGTACAGCAATCCTGCCAGCTACGAGCGGATGGTCGACAGCTGCTGGGCAGGCGGGCGATGGGTGGCGTGGGGAGAGCAGAACCGGGAGACACCGCTGCGCCAGATCGAGGGCAGTCATTGGGAGCTGAAGTGCATGGACGGCCTGGCGAATCCTTACCTGGCACTCACAGCCATTCTTTCTGCCGGCCTGTCGGGCATTGTGCAGCGGACGCCACTTATTTTGCGCAACTGCGTCGTTGATCCAGCCACACTGTCGAATGCCAAGCGCAGCGAGCTTGGGATTACGAAGGTGCTCCCTCCCAGTCTCCCAGATGCCTTAAAGGCGTTGGCCAAGGATGAGACTCTAGTTCGTCTTCTTGGACCTGAGCTTGTGCAGCGATATGTCGACGTGAAAAATGCCGAGCTTCAGTTTTTCAAAGAACTGAGCGAGGACGGGCAGCGCGATTGGATTTTGGAGCGGCATTAGGAAGGAGGCGAACTTGAATATGAAGCGTACCGAATGCGGAGTAAATACGACTGATACTTTTGTACGTCGTAGAGGAAACTCAGGGACAAGAAAGTATGTTATTATCTTATCACACCGCTAAGCCGAAACAGGCACAATTAAAATAGTACTCGCAGCTCGTTGCACGGTCCCCTACGAATGGCAGGCGCGGATTGGCCAGTTGGGGTAGGCCGTTTTATGGCTGAGCTGTCCTTTCAGTTGTCGTGGAGCAGCCGCGCAGGGTGTCTTACAGCAGCCAATTTAGCCCGTCTCTTGGACCAGAGTGCAACACGAACAACGAATTTTTGACAGAAGTACGACGAGAGATTGTCGCTGCCCAGACAAGCCGCGCACGACGCAGCCAGATCTAAGAAACGACGCGACCGAACCACACAGGTTCTTTTTTTATCCGACGAAGACACGCAAATTCGAGACCAGAAGCGGCTGCAGATCGAATCAAGGACCAGCGAGAAAATCCACCAGGAAAAAGGCATGCAGTGAGGAGGAGGAGGGCGGCAACATCTCACAACTGAAGGAGCAAGAGAGCTGCGGGTTTCGTTTGTGCGTACAATTGTCTGGCTAGAGACGACCTACGCTGCGCGCATCGTCAATTGTTGTCTTGCGTACTTCCCATCCTCGCCGAGACACGATGAACGGATTCGATAGCTACGACGAGAAGCGCGGCCTCCACGAGGATGCATTCGGGCCGAAGGCGGGTAGCATAGTGCAGGCGTTTGACGCCTTTCGTACGTACTTTCTCCGGCGGGCATTTGGTTTTGGTTTTGATTTTGGTTTTGGTTTTGGTTTCTGACCTGTCATCTCGGGTCATTGTATCTCACCTCCCCTCCCACTCAAGCTAACCAAGAGATAGCCAAGGCGAAGCCGCAGTATGTGCAGCGGACAGCAGGCGGTGGCAAGTGGACGGTGGCGATGATGGTGGTGTCTGCGCTGCTCTTCTGGACGGAGCTGCGGCGGTGGTGGACAGGGTCGGAGGAGCACACGTTTGCGGTGGCCAAGGGCGTGGGACACACGATGCAGATCAACCTGGACATTGTGGTCAAGATGGGCTGCGACGACCTGCACATCAACGTGCAGGACGCGGCAGGCGACCGGATCCTGGCGGCAGCGATGCTGCAGCGTGACGCCACGGCCTGGCAGCAGTGGGTCGACCACCGGGGCAACCACCGGCTCGGCCGCGACACGCACGGCCGCCTCGTCACCGGCGAGGGCTTCACTACGCTGCAGCAGCACGACGAGGGCTTCGGCGAGGAGCACGTCCACGACATCGTCGCGCTCGGCCGCCGCAAGGCCCGCTGGGGCAAGACGCCAAAGCTTCGCGGCGGTGCCGCTGCTGACAGCTGCCGCGTCTATGGCAGCCTGGACCTGAATCGGGTGCAGGGCGACTTCCACATCACCGCGCGCGGCCACGGCTACATGGAGATGGGCGAGCACCTGGACCACAATTGTAGGTGTCTGATTTGCGACAACTAGTCTATCTGCAATTTTTCGTCATCTTGTTTGCATCCTCTGCCTTTTGCTAACAAACTCCTTCTAACCACTCTCAGCCTTCAACTTCTCCCACGTGGTCAACGAGCTCTCGTTTGGCCCCTTCTACCCGTCACTTGTCAACCCGCTCGACCAGACGGTCAACGAGGCGTCAGCACACTTCTACCGCTTCCAGTACTTCATGTCCGTCGTGCCCACGGTTTACAGCGTCGGCCACGCCGGCAGCCGCGGCTCGAGGTCCATCGTCACGAACCAGTACGCCGTCACGGAGCAGAGCACCGAGATCGACCAGCGCGCCATCCCGGGCATCTTCTTCAAGTACGATATCGAGCCGATCCTGCTGAACATTGAGGAATCGCGAGACGGCTTCCTGTTGTTCCTGCTCAAGATTGTCAACGTGCTGAGCGGCGCCCTGGTGGCCGGCCACTGGGGCTTCACCATCTCGGACTGGATGCGGGAGGTGCTGAATCGGCGGCGGCGGCGGACCGGCACTGACGGCGTGCTGGGACACAAGAGAGGCACGTCGGATTGAGGGCAGTGGGAAGGGGAGTGTGCAAAAAGGAAGAAAAACAGAAAAGGAAGACAGCCAGAAACGGGAAGAGAAAGAGAAATGGTTTCATAGTTTGTTTGTCTGTACTGCTACGCATGACGGCGTTTTGATATTGTCTGATCGGGACTTTATCTGGGTTGATATTATAGAATCTGTACGCATCGTGATCTGGGTTTTTTTTCCACAGACAGAAGAGAATATAAAGAGTAAAATGACCAAGAAGGTCGGAAACAAAAAAGACAGGAGACAGGATCTAGATGGTTGTGTACAAATACATCGTGTATCGCTTAGTCAGCATATCACATGACTCGCATAGTCCTCATCTCACAGCGCCATGCCCAAGTCGGTCTGAAGGCCGACAAGCCGGCGGGCGCGCAGCCAGAGGTCGAACAGCTCGAGCTTGGAGCGTCCGCGCAGGTAGGCTGCGCAGGCGACGAGATAGCGGAGGCCGTTTGTGGGCCAGAGCAGGGAGCCGTGGAGGGCGCGGATGTGGTCGAGCTGCTCGTAGAAGACGGTGCGGAGGCAGTACTGGGCCATGATGAGGAAGGACTGGACGGGGCCGTTGCGGGTGTGCAGGCCCTCGTCGAGGCTGCGGGTGAGGTCGTTTGTCTTGAGGATGAGCAGGATGACGCGGGGGACGCGGCCGAGCATCTGGACGAGGTCGGCCAGCAGGCCCTCCTGCAGCTGGCCGCCCATCTGGTCCTTCTCTCCGTCGGAGCGCGGGCTGAGGATGGAGGCGGAGCGCAGGACGCTGAAGTCGCGGCCGGTGATGGCGGACGCGAACAGGGGGAACGAGGCCTCGTCAATGCCGGCGACATCGTAAGCGTACTGCTGCATGCGCGGCATGTCGCCGTCGAGCACGGCCAGCCACATCTTGGCGTAGGAGCGACGCAGGTCGAGGGGGATGTCGCGGTAGAGGCCGTGGTCGTAGAGGATGATCTCAAAGTTGGGGGGCCGGCTGAAGAGGTACCGGAGAGAAGACAAGCCCCAGCGCGACGAGGCCGGCTTCGTCGCGCGGACGGCCAGGTTGCCGCCGTGGGGGTCGCAGTGCAGCGGGACGCCCTCGCGGAAGATCATCTCGTTGAAGATGTGGGCGAGGGCGGCCGAGACGGCGTCGCGGTCGATGTGGTGGTCGTCGAGGTAGGCCAGGTCGTCGAGGCGGTGGCCGGACTCGCAGGCCATGACGAGGATGCGCTCGCGGGCCCAGAGGACGTCGGGGACGACCAGCGGCAGCTGCGGCAGGCCGGCAAAGTGGTCGCGGGTGCGGCGGGCGTTCTTGGCCTCCTCGCGGAAGTCCAGCTCCTGCGGCAGCGACGTCGACACCTCGGACGACNTCGGACGACAGCCACTCGAGGTCGTACTCGGGGAAGAAGCGCTTGAGCGTCGAGAACGTAAACGCCGTCAGCGACATGTCCAGCGGCACCCACTGCGCCAGCCCCGGGTGCTGCACCTTGACGGCCACGCGCTGACCCGTCTCGCGGATCGTCGCCAGATGCACCTGTGCCAGCGATGCCGCCCCGACCGGCTCGACCGAGAATTCTGAGAACGACTCCCACAGGTCCGTGCCCGTGTCGGCGCGGTACATCTGCTCGATCGACGCAAACGACGACACCGGGCACCGGTCCTGGAGCGGGATGAACGTCGTCGTCCACTCCAGCGGCAGCAGGTAGTTCATCGCGCTCTTGTTCCGTCAGAAGGGGTAGAAGGAGATATTGGAAGGGGCGAGAACCCACAAGATGCTGTCCTAGCTTAATAAAGATGCCTCCGCTCTTCTCGAGTACTCGGAGCGTCCGCTCGGCACACCGTTTGTGGCACGCCTTCAGCAGCTCGTCCTTCTCCTGCACATTGTCCGACCGTTCTCGCTGGTTCAGCGTCGTGCGGTAGCTTTGAAAAAAAAAAAAAAAAGAACGTTGTCAGCCAGCTGCCGAGTACAATGCAGACCATCGACCCAACCTACTCGTTAATGCACACCACCAGCGCAGCCGCCACCCGCCCGGCTCGCTCTACCGTCTCGTAGCTCTGCCGGATGTCGTCTGTAAATGCTAAGACGCCCGTCGCTGCTGCACCGCCGCTCGCCATCAGGATGATCGCTCGCCTCCGCCTCTGCTGCCGCCGCCGCGATGCGCGTGGCAATGCCGGTGATGATGATGATGATGATGATGATGATGATGATGATGATGATGATGACTGTGGAGGGATGGTCGTCCGCGAGCCGGGTCCCGACGGTAAACGGAAGCCTTTGCTGCTGCTGTATCTGGCCAGCTGGCTGTGGCGACACTTGGCACACGCCCATCCGCGAGCGGCAGACGTCGAAGTAGCTGTCATCGCCGTCCTCGACTGTCGGCCGAGAGCGGCGACAAGAAACGAAAAGGACGACTGCATAGTTTGCATGCGATTGGGGGTTTTTTGGCGCAATTGAAGATTGGAGTAGTTACCACTCAAGAGAAGAAGAACTCAAGAGAAGAAGCTTAAGAGAAGAAACTCGTAAACTCCACTGTCCCAGTAAAAACTTTGAAAGTCGTGGCTAATTGGTGCTGCAACTTTTCGCAAAAGGTCCCCCAACAGTAAGTCGCCTCTTTTCACTTGTCAATTTGCCTTCTGCCTCGGCGGAGAAACGGGCCCGGCGGGGCTACTCGTAATAAACGTTCCCCCAACAAAATGCGCCCCAGCTGCGTGTGCACGTGACAGCGTCGCTTTGCCCAGAACGCGTCGCAAAAAACGCGTTTTCCCATTAATCCTGCATTCCCTCCAATCGTCTCCTCCTGCTTCTTCATCTTCATCACCACCACTCTATCTCACACAACCCCGTACTCGCACACATTCTTTCCATCCAATCCATAGCAGCTTACCGCCCTTTTTTCAACGCTGGACCACTCCACGCCACAGACCAAACGCAAAGAGCAGCCCGTCAACATGTTCGCCACTGCAATGCTCCCGCCTACTTTTGGTGGCAGCACCTCTCTCTCTCTTATGCCAGCCCCCATGATGTCGCCATATCGTCCAACCCGGCCGTCCCCTCTGTCTTCGTCGCCCATCCCCAGCTCGCCGCCGATGCGTGCCTCCTCGCCCATCCGCGGCCCTCCCTCGCCGACGCCGGCTGCTCGGCTCTTCTCTCTCGCAGACACGCAGTCGTCTCCTGTTCAGCCGTCATCCTCCTCATCAGCATCGCCGTGGCTATCGACAGCAGCAACAGCAGCAGAACAGCGGCCATCAGTACAGGAACAACAGCAAAAGTCATTTCTCCGCTTTGCCTCTCGTCCGGCCAAGACGGCCCCTCGACAGACCCGCGAGGCCACCCGCCAGACCCGTCGGTCTCTGTTTCTGCGCAACGTCCGGCAGCGGGCCAACGATCAGTCATGGGATCGTCGTAACTGCGAACAGGAGGTAAGAAACCCCCCCCCCCTTCTCCTCTACCTCTATTTGGGTTGTCTTTGTCGTCTAACCATTGCCGGCAGATCCAAAAGCTAGAGTGGTGGTCTCTGGAGCGTGAGATCCGACAGGCCAAGGAGGCAGACTCGCTGAGCATGCTCACTGAGAACGATTTTGAGGACGCGGCCGAATGGACCCAGCATCCGTCACATCTGGCCTCCTCTGCCTCCTCGTATGCGCACTACGATGACAGTTACGACAACATGGACGATGACGACGACCTGGACGAGCGAATGGCCGAACTCCTGGCCCGCGAGGAAGAGGCCGAGCTTGAGGCCATGATGGCGTCCGTCCACAAAAACGAAAGCGAGAGCGACCTGCCGCCTCTGCCGTCACAGCCACAACACCAAGAACAGCCAACACGGCCACCATCACCACGCTGGGCCGACTTCTCAGACGACGGAGATTACGATACCCTCTTTGCGGAGTTGCTGTCAGGACAGACCCGGAAATCGACGTCAGAGGACATAGACATGGCCTGATGTCGATATGTAAAGTTACGATGTATTTCAAATTTATGCACGGGACAAAACAGCTCCCCATGTGCGGCGTTTCATTTGGGAGTTTGGGGGAGGGGGGGTTTCCATCACACGGCTTGGGGG
>JRUC01000120.1:0-39650 GCA_000806385.1 Leptographium procerum
GCACCGTTGTCGTCGCCGTCGTTGCCTGCCTCTTCTGCCGCCGCCACCGCCGCCGCCGCCACCGCCAACGCCGAACAGCCTGGTCGCGTCCCCGCCCGCGGACCAGCTTGGTCTGGCCTCGTCAGCGAGCCGGTAGCGATCCGCTGGAAGAAGGGCAAGGACCCGACCGATGGGCTTCTGGACCTCGCCGTCAAGGTGTGGAAGAGCAGCAGCAACAGCAACGGCAGCAACGGCAGCAGCGGCAGCGCCGACAGTGATGTCGACGTCAGCCCCGAGACCAAGTTGTTGCAGGACGCCCTCCGCACAAAGCTCGACAAGACGGCTATGGGCGGCGTCAGCTTCTTTGCCTGGTTCGGCTACGTGGGCCGGCGGGTGAGCGCGAGCGAGAGCCGCGCAGCCGTGACCGAGCAGCGGGCGGCGCGGGCAGCGCGGCAGGCAGAGCGGGCAGCAAAGAGCGGCAACGGTGACGGAGAGGCTGACGAAGACGAGAAAGATGAAGCAGATGACAACGACGACGATGATGATGATGATGATGATGACGAAGACGAAGACGAAGACGATGAAGACGACGGATACCCGTTTGAGATCTTCCCAGACGGCGACACGCTGGCTGTCACACTGGCCGAAGACCTGTGGCCTAATGCGATTAAATACTTTAGTAAGTATACAAAGACGAAGATGATGACCCGTCTAGCATTCTTCTAAATCAATTTTTTTTCACATCCCAAACACTAACACACTCCCAGAACAAGCTCAGGAGCTGGATGCGATGAGCGACGACGACTTTGAGTCGGGATCTGAAAACGGCGACGACGATCAGCCGCCGCCAAAGAAGCAGAAGCAGAAGCAGTAGAATGCGATGGCTGCGCAAATGCAATGCAGTGAGGCTTTGCGAGGGTATATAAAATAGGATATTAGTAATTCTAGATAGAAAGATGCGCGCCTTGCCGCCTGCCGTTGGATATATGATTATGTAACTTGTCACTCAAGTCCCTTCCTGCATTCCCTGCGTTTGCTATCCGGGGCGTTCCTTCCGGTGCAAATACTCATACACTAATATAAAAAGTCGCGTTGGGTATTTCTGCAGCTGCTCTGCTCTTCTGCCTCCCCCCCCCCTGTTTCAGCCATCAACGGCTTCTGCTCCGCCGTTTTCGGCTGCGGCTGCGGCTGCGGTGCCGGTCTCTATCGCGGTCTCGATTTCTGTCCCGCTCTCTGTCCCGCTCTCTGTCCCGGTCGCGATCGCGGTCCCTGCTTCTGTCCCTGCTTCTGTCTCTGGCCCTCTCCCTGTCTCGGTCTCGGTCTCGATCTCGATCTCTCACTTGGTCACGGCTGCGACTTCTGTCCCGCCGACTTCGTCGATCTCGGTCACGGTCCCAGTCCCTGTCGCGGTCGTCACGAGCACGGACTCGGTCCCTGTCCCTGCTTCTGTCTCTGGCCCTCTCCCTGTCTCGGTCTCGATCCCGATCTCGATCCCGATCCCTATCTCGCTCGCGGTACTCTCGCCGAGGACTACGGCTGCGCGACCGGCTGCTGCGCCTTGCTGCCAAGTCATCCCGACTGCGGTAGTCGCGCAAATCGCGACCAGCCGCCCGGTCCAGCAACGCCCGGTCAACCGTCCCACCTGACACCGCTCGGTCAATGTGACGCCGCTCCTTCGGCACATACCGGTCGATCTCGTCCGGCTCGTACTTGCGCTTCACCTCCGGCGACCGATCACCACCACCACCACCACTACCAACACCGCTGGTCCCGGTTGCAGCTGCACTGCCGCCGGCCGTGCTGCGCCTGTCGTCCACTCCCGGTACCGGCAGCCCCTTCGCCCGCGCCTCCTTCTGTGCTGCCAGATACGCCTTGGCCTCCAGTTCGCGCTTTCTCACCTCGCCCTGCTTCCACGCCTCTAATCCGTCCCGGTCCAGGTTCGGCGGCGGTCGCGTTGTTGACGTTGCCGACAAACACGAAGGACCAGGATGGGGCGATCGGCTGCGGCTCTTCCGTGTATCTGCCTCCTTTCGTTCTGGAACCTTCCGGTCCGTCGCAGCGCCCCGTGGTGATCGGCTGCGTCGGTCAGATCGCAGACGCGACCGGCTCCTCTCACGGGCCGTTGTAGTGCGTTTCTCGTCGCGCTGGCGGGACCGCGAACGCGAGCGACGTCGGTATGTGTCTCTCTGTTCTTTCTCGCTTTTCTCTGCCCCTCTCTCTTCCCGCTTTGGCCGCGGCGACTGCGACCGCCGCGTCGACGGTCGTGTCCGTGACTTTGACCTAGGCCGGCTCTGCGTTCGTGTGGCTGTCTCTCGGTCCTTCGTCCTGGCTGCCCGCGATGTGCTTCTGTCGCGCTCCCGATAGTCTCTCCGACGACGAGACGGCGACCTAGTCCGTCTCCGTGTATCTCGAGCGTCGTGTCGGGATGGACTGCGCCGTGTCGACTCTCTGCGATCTGCCTTTTCTGCCTTCTCTGATGTTGCCGATGCACCGGCCGCTCCTGCAGCCTCCTTGTCTCCTGCCCTTCCTCTGTCCCGGTGCGGTGAGCGCACTCGCGAGCGGCTCCTGATGTGAGCGCGGTCCTTACTACGGCCACGTCTCTCGTCTCGCCGGTTGCCCGTTCTCGCCCTGCTTCCGCTCCGGTCGCGATAGTCTCGTCTCCGTGCCGGGGATCGACTCCGTCCTTCTCTGTGAGTGCGGCGGTCTGGCGATGCCGAACGCCGCCCATGTCGACGATCAGAAATCTTGCTATGGCGGCTTGCGTCTCTATCGCGACGGTGAGATGGCTCCCGAATGGGTGCTATCGTCTTGGTACCGCCAGGCGTCCCATCAGCTGCCTTCTTCGGCTTCGTCTCCAATTTGTCCTTCGCAGCCTCTATAGGCTCTGCTTTCGACGCAGTAGCAGGCTTGGCAGCAGGCTTGGCACTGTCCTTGCCTTCATTCTTGGCAGGCTGTGCCTCTGTCGGAGGTTGCACCGCCGTCTGAGCCTGGGCTGGAGCCTGGGTTGGAGCCTGGGCCTTTGGCTCGGACCTGCTGCTGCTGCTGATACCTGCCGCACTCTCTGCAGGCTGCACCTTGACGTTGTCCGCAGGAGGAGCCTTGGTGGAAATACGTCTGATGGGCTGGATCGCTGACGCTGGCATCGCCTTTCGTGGTGGAGGAGCCAGTGTCTCGTCGACCTCCAACTCTGGCTGCTTGGCCGCCCGTGACGCCTTGCTCTCGCGCAGGAGGTCCTGCATCGCCAACTCCTCCAGCCGTTGGAGCTCTTCGCCTGAAAGCTGCTTCTTAAGCTCCTCCGGCTTTCCGCGGCGCGGCTCGTCGCGTGACGCAGACGCTGTTTCATAGTCTGCGCCCCTGCGGCGGCTGCCTTTTGACGTGTCTCTAACACGCTGGTCTCGATCGCGGCCCCTCCGGTCTCTGCTTCTGTCGCGGTCCCGATCTCTATCTCGGTCTCTGTCACGTCCCCCGTCTCGGTCTCTGTCGCGTTCCCGGCGCTCGCGGTCCCTCTCACGGTCACGTTCTCGCTCACGGTCACGGTCCCGTTCCCGTTCCCGTTCCCGTTCCCGTTCCCGCTCCCGGCGGCGGTCTTCCCGCTCCTTCTCGCGTCGCACCTCCTTCTCATGCTCTTCTTTTCGCCGAGCCTCGCGGGCTTCCCGCTCCTCTTCCCGGCGCTGGACCTCCTCCTTTTCGCGAATCTCTCGTTCAAGCCGGCGCTTGCTCTCCTCCACTGCGCGCAGCTCCTGTCGTACACGCTCGCGCTCGGCACGACGCTGGGCAGTTTCTGTCGCATATTCTTCGTCCGTACGCGCGCCGCGCGCCAGTTCGTCGGAGGCGGCTTCGTCGCCAATTTCAACGCGCCGGATCTCGCGAAGGTGCGACTCGATTGCATCCGAGTCGATGAGCGCCTCGATGGCTGCCTGGGCGTTCTGGTAGACCCCGCCGCGATCCAGTGCGCCGTCGATAAGAGCCGCGGCCTTGCCCCGGTCTAAAGAGAGAAGCTGTGCCGGGTTGCGCTCGACCTCCTGCTCGGCAATCTCGAGAATGCGCTTTGTGACATTCTCTTCGTAGCCCTATGTCCTCTGCATCAGTTTTCTTATACCTCGAGAGCACACTCGCCCACACCCACACCCACAGGGAGCTCTACAAAGGGGTATGGTCCAAGAAATTACGTACGCTGGCCTCAAATTTCTCCCACGCCTGTTTGCGGATGGCGTCGTAGCCACCCTTCTTTTTGAACGTGTGAACAAGCCCTTCGATGGCAGACCGTACAGCTGACGAGAGCGGTAGCTCAGATGCTTTGAAAGACCTGGCAACCACCGCCACGGAGCTGATTGCCTCTGTAGTAGAGACAGCAGCTGGGCCGGACGCTGGCGCAGACGCCGACATTGTGGCAGCGTCAACAGTCCCAAGCAATGTTGCGGACGATAGTCGGTACGCGCCGATAAAATATCAGGCAAGGTCGGGCCTGTCAGATAGGTGGTATAATAGGATTGAGAGAATGAATTCCAAAGTATCATGGGCAGCTCATATTGGGCCGTGATGAAAAAAAAAATCATGAGACGCTGTGGAAGACGCGAAGGCGAGGAAGAACAGAGGACGCGAAGGCCCCGGAAGCAAGGGTCTGCAGTATTGAATCAGCCGTGCCTTTGATAGCTGATAATCTGTTTCACGGTGAGGTAGTTCAGCAATGGCAGAGACAAATCCGTTGGCCGTGGAAGAGAGATTGACACATGTCGCCTTAATCGAGTCGCGTGGTTGCCAGGATTACCAGAAAAGAAGCAGCGAGTTAGATGCCAATTTAGGCCATGCTGCAGCTGCGACCCGCTAAAGCCCAGCCTGCTCTGAGAAGCCCCATTCTCGGAACCGCGCTAAAAATGCAAAACGTCCCATCCGCAGTAATCGGATTATCTCTCATTCCGGATTGTCCTCTGTTTGGCTGACGCTAGGCCGTCCAATGGTTTCTTCCGGGTTTCCCATCGCCAGATCCGAAGTTGGATTGAGGTACTCGTTTGTGACTTCAGAACGGCTCTCTCGACCGCCTACCGCAAGCCCCGGCATCAGTGACAGCCGCGCCCCCACGTTTACAGAGCTTGTTATACGAGCCGATCGACCTTGTCCTAGCCTGCTTGAATAGCTAGCAGTCAATCCCGCCGTCCAGCCAATCTTCAATCCCACATTGAGTCAAAAAAAAACGAAATAATGGTTCACCGGATCGTCTTCTGGACCGGCTTCGGTTGGTGGCCCCACACGTTTTCACACTCTCTCGTGTAGCTGGCTGTCTCTCGTTACTGACTACTATGACATCAAAAGGCGTCGCCGTCCGCGCATGGCAGCTCGGCATCGAGATGCGTCCCTTTTTCAACAAGAGCTCCCTGTGGGCCTATCCCGTGTTCGGCGCCGCAGGAGCCGGCTTTGGGTACTGGCTGCAGACTGTCGACGATCGCCAGACGTCAATCCTGAACGCGCGGAAAGAATCCATCCTGGAGAAGCGCGCGCGGCGGGCAGCACGCGAGGAGGCTATGGCGGCATAAGCGCAATGTGAGAAGGCCGGGACGGAGAAGACGAAGAGAGATCGGAGCTCTCTTTCAGGAAAGATGTACATATACGGGCTTGGGATGATGGACAAAAAGTCACCGCCGCCCCACGACACACATGCACCCAATTTTACTGCACAATTAAAAAAAAAAGATCAAAGGATAAATTATTTTTCTTGTTTTCTTTAGGTTTTATTTGGCTTGTGATTTCTTGGATATCCCTCCCCTCCAAAATCTCTGGAGAAAACTGCAGCACCAGGACGTACTCATTCAATTGAGATCCTCCTTGCTTCGCAGAACAGAATAGATGGCCTGGGCGGGCACCATGCCGCTGGCCTCCTCGTACTCGGTGATCAGCATGCTGACAAGGCTGGACTGGGTCGTGTCGAACAGCAGCCGAAATGAGTCGCTGTCGCAGCGGTCGGGGTCGATCTCGTTGTGCGCCAGCGCGTCGGTGGCGACGCGGTCGCGGTCAAAGTTGACCGTCTCCGACAGCGCGATAACAGGGCAACCCAGGGCCGACGCCGACTGGGCCACGTCGCAGGTGCCGACGGGCGCTAGCAGGGCGCCGTTGGCAAACACAGACTCCACGCCCACAAAGACCTTTGTGGCCCGCGCCACGTGGCTGTCGAGGCCGTCGAGAGAGGGGCTGTAGGTGACGCGGACGTCTGGGCCATCTCTCCCTCGTGAGCGGAAGTGCTTGGCCAGGGCCTGGCCGGCAGCCGGGTCTTCCGGGTCGTCCACGACAGTCAGGTCGAACTGGATGCCGTTGGCCCAGGCCGCCTCGAGAGCGGCCCGCACCAGACGCGGGCCTCCGTACGTGAGGACGGTGTCGCCGTTGTGGATCATCTCGGCCGCCTCGCGGGTGATGACGACGGCGGCAACGTGTATGCGCTCCTGGATGAACGCGTCGATGGAGTCGCACAGGTCCTCGATTGCATCCTTGTCGTCCAGGTCCAGGTCGAGCTGCGATACGCGCGCCTTGAGCAGCCGGATGCCGTTGCCCATGGCGAAGCACATCGGTCGGCACTCGGTCAGGTACTCAATCTGCGGGTTGAGCACGTGCGATACAAAGTGCCGCGAGAAGGCGTTGCCCGGTGGGGTTCTGTAGGACTGGATAACCTGCGAGGAAGAAGGGGGAAATGAGCATACAGCACGGTTAAAATAAATAATAAAGAGAAAAAAAAAACACCTTCGACTTCTTTTCTTCTTTTCGCCCAGACACAACTCACCCTTTTGAACGCAACGAGCGTGGCCTCCAGCCGGGCGATGCTGTCGCACAGCGTAAAGGTGGCCATCTGCTGGCCAACGGCGAGGACCGCCGGGTGGACGTCCTTATGCGCCTGAGAGACGGAAATCCGCTTGGCCATGGACAGATGGCCGAAACACTCGGGGATGCCGCTGCGGGCATCCTTCTCTCGCTCCTTCTCACGCTCGGCAGTAGCCGTAGCCACCGCCGCTGCTGCGGCCGCTGCTGCCACTGATGGCCGCCGTGCCAGAGAACCCGATATCTGCCCTGCCCCAGCACCTGCTCCGGGGCCTAACCCTCCTCCTGCTGCTGCTGCTGCTGCTGCTGCACTGCTCGCAGCGTCTGCGCCTGGTTTTCCCTTGGCTTTTCCGCCGCCGCCGCTGCCGCCGCCGCCGCCGCCTGCACTTGGCCCCTGACCTGGTTTTGGCTGGCCAACGCCTCCTGCTGCCTCCTTTGCAGCCACTACAGCTGCTCGCCGCTTAGCCTTCTCGGCCTGCTTCTGCGCCTTCAGCTCCGCTCCCGACAGCTTCTTCGGCGCGTCTCCTGTAGGCTGGGCTACTGTGCTCTTCTGTGCCTGTGCCTCTGCCTGTGCCTGTACCTTCCCACCTGTCTTTTGATCCACCTTTCCCTCTGCCTTGCTGTCGGTTTGTGGCGCCTCGCTGCTGGCAACTACATCTTCGTTCGGCTGTGGTGTCGCCATACTGGACAGCGATGTATCTTGCCTCGCTCTTCTCTCCGATGGTTCTAGCCGATCCCGTCCCCGGATGGCCGATGAAATCCGGCCCGCTCGCTGAGATACTCGGGGAACGGAGTTATTAGAAGAGTGCGTGCACAGAGAAGTTCAGATTGCGACTGTTGTCGAGCACGGCGCACGAGCTTTGAGTCACTGAAAAGTCAAAATGCAATTAAGAGACACAAAGCCCCGCGCTAATTTTCTTCAAATAAAAATTATGGCCGATAACTGCTTGCCGAAAGACTACTACTGCTTCAGGCTCCTTCAGCACTGAGGCAGATAGATCCAGGCTTACGCCTGTAAATGTGCACTAAATTAGCGCCTGTAGGGGCCTCTTACAACTAATATGCTCCCTAGCTTTTAAATTCGTATCTTATCACCAAATTTTGTGTCTCGCTGAGCTTCACTTGTCAGCCTTGCGAGCTGGACCGTCCACGACCAGCTTCGCAACACGCAGCAGCTCCCCCTCCATGGGCTTGCTCTCTCTCGCGCCCGGGACGGCGAGCACCGTCTCTCGCACTCGCCGCAGCAGCTCAGCCGCTTCTTCCTGCGTCGCATGCCGCCGTCCCTTTCCCTTGCCCTTGCGCATCATCGACACCTCCACGCGAAGGCCACGCTCCAGGAACTCGCGTAGCTTCTCCAGTCGATGCTCTAAGTCGTGCTTGTCGATCGCCCAGTTGAGCTCGAGCTCCTTGCTCAGCGTCTTCTTGCGCCGCACCTCGCGCGCCTTCTCATACTCTGCCTTCCGCTCGGCCACTCGGTCCACGATCCTGCAAATGGGGAACCGCGGTGGCCCCCTCCGACTGTCCGCGGCAGAGCCGAACGGGAAATTGTCCTCTGCGCCTTGGTCTGCCTCCGCTTGCGGCATCGCCAACATGACCAGCGACTCAAGCTGCGGATTCAGCCTCGACAGGATCGCGCTGGTCGGCTGCGGCTCCGAGAGCGACCCGTCCTCCTGTCGGAGAATCACAAACCGGTAGGAGATCTCTTTGTCGCGTGGCAGACGGCCAGGCTTGTTGTTTTGCTTGCTGCCACTGTCGTTCGTCTTGTTGTAGTTGCCGCCACTGCCACTGCCGCCCGATCGGAATATGGGAACGGGCCTGACATCGGGTCTCGCTGGCCTCGGACTGTCGTTTCCTCTGATGCCATTACTACTGCCACTGCCATTGCCATTTCCAGCTGGCCTCACCGTCGGTATCCGGCTTATTTGTGGCCGTTGGCTTGGCGGTCGCTGGTGTGCATACCGTCGGCTCGCCGGCGGCATCCATAGTAGCCCTGTGGCTGAGGAACTGCGCGGCGCAAGAAACGGAGGCACTGAGTGAGGGCCATTGCCCAGGCATTGCTTCCCGTGCCCGGACAGGAAAACCCGAGCCAGAGCCAGAGCCGGAGAAGCGAGGCAAAGGCTTCCCTTCATTGTGTGTCGGGTAGAGAGTGTGGTCGCGCTACGTTGTAGACGTCGACGTGCTTGTGTGCAGGACAAACTGCAGCTGCTTCTAAAATTTGCCGTAGCCTTCCGGCTTCGTCACGTGTTGTTCCACACAGCGGAGCTTTCCCGCAGCTTTGTTTTATTCTATCCTTCACCTGTAAAGCGCGTTAGCGCCAGCGCTAACATCAGTATATTCGCCTCAGCTTGCCCGCCAGCCTAGCTGCCTCTTACCCCATACGTAAAAGCCGCCTACTGCGTTTGGCCGATAAAAAGATAGTAGAAGTAGAGATATTGACAGTGAGGTTAAGAGTTTGTACTTTAAATTTACGTGGCACATGACGCTGTGGTGCCAACCGTGCAAAGCAAAGAGAGTCGTCTGGTTTGTTCTCCCCGTTACTTGCTCGTAGTGGGGCCCTATGCGCTACAATGTACAGTTCCTGTGACTAAGCTCTAAAAATGGGGAAATTCAACTCTCACCAGATATCTCGTGGAAATACGACTCGCTGTAAATTACAGCGTCTGCATTGCGGCTTTTTGCCTTTCACTTTCGCGCTGCCATATACATGTCTCCATTCGCTAGCTTCTCCCGTTTTTTTTACGGCCACCCCGGCCGCTGGGCCATCGGCACCGCCAAGACACTCGCCTTCTGCCATATTGTCTGGACATATGGCTACAGCATCGGCCCAGCTTCTGGTCCTAGCATGCTGCCGACCTTTTCTGTCGCCGGAGACTGGCTTCTAGTCTCAAAACGATACCGCTGGGGTCGTGACGTTCGTGTCGGCGACCTTGTCGTCTATCGGATCCCCGTCGAGCCGGCCGATGAGGCAGTGAAGAGGGTAATGGGCATGCCGGGAGACTACGTGCTGGTGAATTCGCCTGAAGGCACAAGCGATCTCATGATCCAGGTGAGTCGTACAATAGCTCTGTAACGCGGCCAGTATACCCAGTAGAAGGATGGTGCTCATTGTCAAAAAGGTCCCGCAGGGACATTGCTTTCTGGTTGGCGACAACCTCCCGGCATCACGCGATTCCCGAACTTTCGGTCCCGTTCCGCTGGGCCTAGTACGGGGAAAGGTCATAGCTAAGACCTGGAAATGGATGGAGAACCCGCTAGATCCGGAACCGGCTTGAGAACCGCCTCAAACTCGACCTTGTTAAGATAGTCGGCACTGGCCCGGGCTCTTTTCCCAGAGAAGCGTCGTCACATTCCATTTTCTCTCCCGTCATACATCATACCATTATAGCGCAGCATCACTTGGCTTAGAGTGCATTTTGGTCAAGGTTTTGTCACTATGTGCCCACATACTCGCATGCCTCTGTGCAGTATGTGCACGGGGACGTGAAAGGAGGGAAAGTCTAATTACATCTACTAGGAAACAAGGTCTGAACGCTCAACTAGATGGGAGCCCTTGGTCTGAGTTATTTCTTGTGGTTGCGCCTCATCAAATGAACCGGGCTAGAAACCCTCCTGCCGACGCGTCCAGTCACGAAGGGCTAAAACAAAGGAAAACGGGGATAGACATCAGGCTTCAGTGTCAAGGGACCGGTATCGAATGGAGTGGAGGATAATAGCGCCGTCACAGGCATCAGCACCTTTGTCGATACCGGGTGCAAAGTCGCCTGGACTGTCTATGGCACCTGCAATAATCGATCCCAACAGATACGCAATCGGCAGGAGATAATATGGAGGAAGAAAAGGGAAACGGAATGCAGACAGAAACAAGCGCAAAAATCCATTGCTCCAATTGCAGAAACTGCTGCGCCATAAACACCTTGCCCACACCCCTGACCCCGGAGTCCTCAACAAGAAAACAAACATGAAGACAAAAGAAAAAGGCCAACACGGAACTCCATTTTGTTTGAAATAGAGCAGGTGATTTAGTGTTGTAAAGGTTGTCGGAGCAGATAGGACGAGTCGGCGGGAGATTCGTATATGGGACAACCCCGTAATGGGATAATATCAGGACGGGTAGTGTCTCCCTCAACCTTCGATATGAGACTTGGGATTGTTTTGTCCCAACAGTTCAAGGCACCGCTGTGCTAAATTCACTACCTCGCCTTCGTCGTCGTCCTCAAACTCATTATCGGACCCCATAGGCCGATTCGCAATCTGCTTGACAACTCCCACAATATCGTCCGACTTGGCGATCAGATTCATAAGTTTTCTGTCCTCTGACTCAAGAAGTTGCAGCAGGGTCCAGATCGCGATATGCTGGAAGGTGGCGTCACCGCTCGCCAGAAATCTGCTCAGATATCCATGGATGCCGTCGCTTGGCTTGAGCCAGTACTGGATGAACATAGAGTAGTCACCGACTAATCGAGATATTAGCAGTCAGTTGTGAAACGACCCTCGTCCCTCTCGGATATCCCAGAAGGAAGGGTGCAGTGGACAAAGAAGCTCACCTTTCGACGACAGATTGCCCATAGCAGCCGCGCTGTTGCCCTGAACCTCAATGCTTGACGACTGTGTCAGCGGGATCAGGACATCGAAAACGCCCAGGCCAAGAAGGTGCATCTTGAGCTCGTCGCTGAGAGCCAGAACAGCAATCGCAGCAGTCATCTCTGACTGAACGTTCACAGGTACATCCAATACTAGCTGCTTGCATTTCTGCACCGCACCAGCCTCCAGCACAAGAGCTTTGTTCCGATCCGAGCTGGCCGCTAGGTTGCGCAATGTTGATATGGCGTGGCATTGAATTTCCTCGTTATCAGTCGAGCCGAGCAGCTCCACTAGAGGCCTCAAGAAGCCTGCTTCGATGATAGGCGATTCGTTCATGGGATGGATCGAGATATTTCGTATGCAGGCGACAGCAGAGAGAATGAGCGGCAGGTAGGAGGACTGAAGAAGACGAAGAAGGGGCGGCAGGCCTGACGCCCGGACAATGTCCAGTTGGTATTTCTCGTCGGATGCAAGATTGCGGAGGGCAAGGGCGGCTTGGCATTGGACTTTTGGCGACAAAGAGTCCATCAGATTGACGAGTGATTGCACAAGCTTTGGCTCGGTTTGTGCCAGCTTCCGTCGGTTTGTGGCATCTACGGCTATGTTGCTGAGTGCCGTCGTGCAATAGTACTGTACGTCGACATCGGGGGAGGAAAGCAGCTGGACTAAAACGGGAAGGGCGCCGGCATTGACTAGTTGTTTTCGGTTTTCATCTAAGAGGCAGAGGTTAGGAGAGAACCACTCCCCCACGATGCAAGGCTGAAGATAGCAAAGGTAATCATACCTGAATGAGTCATGTTCAGAAGGGCACCTGTAGCGTTTCTCTGCACTCGCATGTCTCGCGACTTAGCGAGGCGCGTCAGAGGTCCGAGAGCGCCCGAGCGCGCGATCTTTGCCTTGTTATCCTCGTGTGTGGCAAGGTTGGTGATGCAGCCAACGGCGTTGCACTGGACCTCAACATTGGGCGAGAGCATCTGGCGTTTCAGGGGGCCAAGACCACCCAGCTCAACAATCAAGACCTTGTTTGCAGCTAGAGGGCAAGTCAGCGATGCCAAGGAGGGATAAGACAAAGCGCCAGAAGGGTGATCAACTGCGTCCTGGGTACATACTGTTAACGGCAAGATTTCCAAGAGCGGCACTTGCTGCCCTCTGCACTTCGAGATCGGGGCTTTGCAAAAGAAACAGGATCGGCTCGAGAGTATCCCGGTCAACTTCTCGCACATCTAGAGAGGGGTTTGTCAGCATCATCCTCTTCTCGTTTAACTGGCTGTGAATTTTTTTCTCCGTGGCGCTGTCGTACCTCTTTCCGTGATTTCGGCAAATGTCAAACTAGCGCTTCGTTGCAAGTCAATGTTGTCAGAGAAGACAAGCGTGCTGAGAGCACGTAGCGGCTCTCCGGAGAAAAAATCTGTCTCGTTGCGCTGTGAAGGACAAGCAAGTTAGATGATGAGTTCGTAGCGCGACCAAAGCGTGACGTAGTGTTGAAAAGCCAAAAAAATTCCCAAAACCATCGGTATGGGTCATATGTCATTTTTGTGCGTGCAGATAAGCCGTACACTTGGACGGCTTCTGGAAAAAAATAATGGACATAGACGGTATGTCGGTATATCGGTGTGAACTCATAGGGAATAGTGATGATTGGTGTCGTCGTGATGCAGTAGAGAAATTGGGCAGCCTGGACGGCTTAAAGTCCAGGTAGGAGAGAGAGAAAGGGGGAGGACAAACGTTTTCGAGGTACTGGAGAAGGTCGGCTACTGCCTCCCGTTCGCTATCGGCAAGGACGGGCTCGTAAAGGCCATCGCGGGATTTGCCTTTTGGATGTCAGCAAGGCCATGAAGCGCGAGGCAATGAAAGATTGGTTGGAGAGGCTGTTTACCTCCGCAGCACTGGGAGCTGCAAATCCCCATCGTGAAGCAGAGTGCAAAGTGCCACGCAGCGCTTTGCGTTCGTCCCAAGTCTCGTTTAGTGATATGGCGAGAGGCTGTGAGTCGTTGTGTGATGCGGCTGCAATGTGAGTCGTGATTTGGGCTGGAACCGAAAATGGTTGTGATGAGGGAGAAGGAAAACAAGACTCGCACTAGTGGAATAGCAGAAATGGGAAGGCGTCGGGGCGTTTTGAAGCTGGCCTCTGTCCTCCTGCCCTGTGACCAAAAAGTCGGAATGGAAAGACAGGGGAGGACGTGCACTGGAAAAGTGGATCGAAAGAAATACTTGGTCCTATAAGCAAAACATTATAGGCCTAGAAAGTACCTTATCTTACTAGGAGCTTGCTACTGTGTTGAGTTAGGTAGATTTCCCCGGCTGAGCTGCAGGCACTGTTTTTAGCGCCAATTTTATACTAATTTACGAGCTGTGAAGCCTAACTGATACCGTCTCATAGGACCACAATCTCGATCCATTTTAAGACTCACAGTAATAACGGCGGCAAGGCATGCCAAATGTATTGACACAGCCCGGCTGTATCCCAAAAGACGACCGATTTGTGGGCTCACATTTCTTTATTTATGCTTTGTACTCCCGCACGGAGATATGTAACTCTACAGAGTAGAGCTAAGATACAACTCTAGAAAAAGTTTAGCTAGCATCTCGAAATCAACGAATGCATTTCACCCCAACATATGCAAATATATCGTAAGAATATATTTAGACTTTCAGACGCCAAACTGAGATCTCTACTTTGGCCACATCTACCTCGGATAAGCCGCCCTTGAGATCCCACCCAGGGGATATATACATAAAATGAGGTGAAGGAAGCGCAAATGGGGGAGGCATTTCGCAGAGCTCAAGGCATTCACAACTCGGTAGGCTTCATGGCGAGTAGAGCCACATGTTGAATTTGAACGATAAACATCCAGAGCCACCTTGGGCTCCTCATGCCTTCATGCATTGAGGGTATTATTTTCGTATGACATAGAAAAAATCGCGACGATATGACAAGAAAAATGGAGAAATAAAATCAAAAGGCTAAAGACAAGAACGAGAGAAAGAAACAAAAGAGTTGCTTCTACACACCACGGAACATCCGCACAATCAAGAACCAGCAAGCGCCCAGGAACTTGAAAGCAGACAGACCCGCTACACTGTAGAGGATGGCAGCCATATAGATAGTCGCACGATCGGTATCATCGGAGGAGCTAGACGAAATGATCTTTTCGAGGCCGGCGGTACTCAAGACGAGAGCAGCGAGTGCGAAGTTGCTGATGATCCATATAACCACAACAACAGTCCGGACACCACGGTAGTAGTCTTGCTGCCTTTCATCCAACTGTGCAGGTGTTGGGTCGGTCTTTATCTTCACCTCCTTTTGGCCAAAGGTGAGCAGTTCCCGGTCATACTGCGCATTCAAGTCACCCTCGTCTGGCAAGTCCGTCTTGCCTTGACCATCCTTGGTGCTGACTGAAGGTAGTGTCTCGGCCTTGTCATCGCCTTTCGTACCCCACGAAATATCGTGCGTGTTGCAGAAAGCGTAGACGTTTAGAATGTTGGTGAATGTGGGCGTGAGAAGCAGGTACTGAATCAGCGAAGTGAACATATGCCATGGGTCGAACATCATCACAGACGCAATCAACCACACGCCATACGTCGACATGACTGATAAAATCAGAGTGACGAAAATCTTGTTGGTAATGAGCATAGAGACAGTGAAACCATCTGCAATGTCCTGCTGGATAGACTTGACCGAAATGAATACGGCAGCGAACATGAGGTACCTAGAAGCCAAAATATTAGAAGGTGGGATGCGACCGAGTAGGCTGCAGTGGGGAGCACATACAAGTAAATGATGGCCCAGAAGATCGCCATGGCCAGATAGTAAGGGCCCGACCCAGCCGGACGGTTGCCCATAGACAGCGTAAAGCAGATAATGAGACAACCACCGTAAAGCCATTCGAACACCACGCCTAGAATCTTGCCAACTGTGCCGAGCAGGTCGTCATCAGATAGACTAGACGTAAGAATCTTGAAGACAAGAAAGAAGTTGCCAATGGCAAACCAGGCGAAGATCATATTGATCGTGTTGAAGACAAACTCGATAAAGAACATGATTTTTCGAAAAAAGGAGTGGTCGGAGCGGAAGAACTGGTGGAAGTGGACAATGGCGTAAATAGCAGCAAAGAAGGAGCCGTTCAGCCAACGACGGCGCTGAAGAATCAACTCGGAGAGGCCGTCAGGCACGTCGGTCTCGCCTGTCGCAGACTTGACATACTGCAAAAGCCAGTGGCAGTTGCGCTTGGTGACGAGCTCAAAGCACAGAATACGATCCTCAGCCAGGTACATGTTAGCAGTGAAGATGCCTGCACTAGCGCCGTGAAGCGTCTCGCCGGCAAAGTACTTTTCGAGAGGACCCTGGCCGTTCTTGTCGTTTTGCAGGGCAACATAGCGATAGGCGGAGAAAGCGCCTGGCAACACAGAAATGAAGCCAAAGGCGGATTCCAGCGGCTTGTCAAGAATGTTGCTCATCTTGTACTCGAAGTTCTGGGCCGCAACCAGTGGGTTCACCAGGTTCTTGCCGCCAGGACCCAACATGGCCTTGATTTCACCACATGCGCCAGCGCACATAGGCTCGAGGTCGAATGCCTTCCAGAGGTGATAGATGGAGTTGCCTCCAGGGCGCGTGCCGGCATCGATCAGAACACAGATGTTAGGATCCAGGACACGACCGAAGGCCTGGAAAAACCAACGGTGGGAGTTGATCTTCTTCTGGTTCTTCTCTTTTAGGCAGAAGAGCATCTGGACCGGCTGCTGCTTTGGTACCAGCTGCACAATGTTGTTCTTGATCTGCAGGCCAATCTGCGTAGTGTATTCGTAGATGTGTGCCGTCACGTCCTTGCTATTGACTTGTTGCTTGGCAATACCCTCCTGGTAGACGCCCATACCGGCAAGCAGAGCCCTGGTTCTCGGGTTGATTTTTCCACGGCCGTCGCTGACGACACAGACGACGATTTTCTTCCATGCATCCTTTCCCCAAGTCTTGCTCTCGGTACGCTTGCACATGTATTCGACGTTTTTCAAAACACCAATCATCGTGCGGGCAAACAAAATCTCGTCCTCGTTGTACATGGTGACGACGATAAACAGCTCCGTGTGCCGCGGCTTGCTGAAAAGCCTCTGTCGGAGGGTGAAATTGTCATCGAAGAAACTGGACGGATCACAGGTAGCGGCAGAGTAGCGCATATGTGTGAACTCATCACGCTCGCCGTGGGGCAGCTGATTCAAGAGCTGGGGGGGGACGGGGCAGTCAAGCACGAGATTGCCCCGATACAGGAGCACTTGCTTGACAGTCTTCCATCGCTTGAGGCCACCTCGCTGCTGCTGGGGCGGTTGCTGTGCTGGCGGCTGTTCCACTGGCTGGTCAAGGACTGGATCTTCATAGCTGGGTGCCTCGTACGAAGTAGTCTGCTGAAGTAGGGGTCTGCCATCGTTGTCGTATTGTTCGAAGCCACCCTGACCGTCGTGCTGGGCGGGCTCGTAGGGTGGGTTGTAGTACGCATCGTGATGCTCTTCGGGGTTGACGCCATAGTCGCCGCCATGTGGCCTGGGGTCATATGCCCCGCCAAGGTTGTCGACAGAATGCTTGGAAGAAGTTAGTGGCCAGAGAAGCGGGAAAAGAGTCGGGCCGCGTCGTCGCATCCTGCTGTGAATGTGGACTTACAGCCATCTGCATCTGCAGTGCATCGCCTGGGCTGGCATAGCGGCCCTGATTCATTCCCGCGCTGTGAGCATCGAGGTCGCCTGGACTGTAGCGGCCCTGGTTCATTTGGTTCATTTGGTTCATCTGGTTCATCTGGTTCATTCCCGTGCCGTGAACATCGAGGCTGTGGCTCGGAGGGTAGTTGCCGTGGGGATTGTCATCTAGCTGATAGCCGTGCTGGAGGGGGTTGCCTGGCGAGGGCGTCCGATGGACACGGGGGTCCATCTGGTCGTAGTAACCGTTGTCTGAAAGAAAAGAAAGTGTGAATAAAGGTCGTCAACCACGCAAACCTGTGCGCGGAACGGGCGGCTCAGGTTCAAGCGAAAAGGAGGAGGTAAGGGTAGATAGAATAAAGACGAAAAGAGGCAGCCTGTGCCTGCTTATCTGGGACCTCAAGTTTGCTTTGCGCACACCAGGGCGCATTTGTTTCCAGCACAAGAAAAAAGACCGACAGAAGTGTAGGGCACCAAGAGACAGGTGAGGAAGAGGAGGAGCCAGAAAGTATGGGTGGGATTGGGGTAGTGCAACTAGGAAGGACATATCTTACCTATTCGATTGTACGCCATGGTTCACAATGAACAAGGGGGGTGTATGCAGGATTGTCGAGGAAATAAGGGGGGGTTGTTGAAGAAAGTAGGACCGTTTGCGCTGATTGATGCGCGAGTGAAGTACAGAACAGGGCGAGATTATACCAAGCGCAGGCGCGGACAAAGAGGCTGGCTGGCTGGCTGGCTGTCGACCACAGGTTGGTATGTACGTGAAATCTTCTGTTCTTGGTGCAGGGAGCCGGCCAACGGTTGGAATGTGTCTCGAATTGAGGCGGTTCCTGGACCGAAAAAGTAGTAGCCCCTATTCTATGCGCTCGTTTGCCGCCTCGTCCTGTTTGCCAGCTGTTGCGTCGATGCAGGCGTCCGATGGTGTCGGCCCGTCTGCGCACCAATGTTTCAAAGGAAGGGAGGGGGGATGATATCGTGGTGGAAAAGGGGGAACGGAAAGTGTGTGTGCGTGTATGCCTTTTGCCCTTATTTTGCAAGTATTTGCGAGTATGCTCCGTAGTCAGGGCAGCCTGTATTGTCTTGGCAAGCTATTCAGTGGCAGGACCGGATACAGTGTTTCACGCTATGATCGTCGGGACGAAATGGTGAAAGCTCGGTTGGTCAGGAGCAGGGGCGGCAGCAGAGATGAAAGGCGGGTGGTGGATAGAGGAATATAAGATGTCCGCGCGAGAAAAGAATCGACTTTCTGGAGGAAAGGGGATTTGTGTTCTCGCTCGAGAACGTGGAGAATAAGCTTATGGAGGCAGGCGCGACGAAGGCGCCCTCTTTCTGCAGACAGTTCGTTTCCGGCGTAGCGCGCAACTGGCACACAGAATGTGTTGCTTGGGAGCCGTTGCAAGAGATGGGAAGGACGGATACGCATGTGGGGCGCAGATAGGCTGTGGCCAATGAAGACAGGATCAAGCGTCTGTTTCAGGCCAGAAAGGCGCAGCAGGGGTCGTATCAATGGCTGGCCGCGCCCCGCCCGTATTTAAGAGTTTTGAGAGTATTGTTCTATGGCAACGCGGCAGAATTGGATTGAGCGGGCCAGTTTGTGGTTTTCTTACCCGCGCCCAAGTATGAACGACACACACTGTCGTCATGCGTGTACAAGCCCGAAAGGAGCTGAGTGCGCATACTTTTAACATACGAATCTTTGCAATTGTCCTCGGAGGCCGGGTTTTGCCTACGAGTACTGCTAGAGGAGGCGCAGACAGCGAAGCGCCTCGTATAAATATTATACTGGATACGGCTAGAGCCGTTTCCCAGCGGCGAAGTGAATACATACATAGTAGCAGGACACCAAGTACCGAAAGAGTAGCAGGTTTTCTCGCAGACTGTTTCAGGCTCCAGGAAGCGGCAATGCGAGCAAATGGCAACGTCACATATTCTGTACGAGTAACTCGTACTCGTAGCCTGGGTTGGGATAAATATAGCACAGACAGCCTTGAGATAAGATCCTGCGTTTGTAGTGACCTTACCATAGCTGCATAGCCACTGTTGGTGCTGCTGCCTGTGAAGCTGTCGTCATGCGCTGCTGTAGTCGGCAACTGTCTAGGCAATCTGGTCCAGGCGGCAACTGTCCAAATCCAGACGTACGTACGTCGTAGTCGCCCAGACAAGGCCGTGATCGTAAATGGAACTCTTCCAACATCACGTGAATGCTCGAGTTAGGCCGTGCTCATATACGAGTGCTCATACTTGTACGAGTACTCGTAGACCACGCTTAGGTACCTCATATCTGAATAAATCCAAAGTTTTATGCAGTGTCAGAGGCTGTTTTTTCTTTCTATCAGATGCAGACCGCAGTTGTACTGTCGTGGATACGTGCAGTTGGGGTATGAAAGACTCGGTCGCCCCACATCAGAGAAGAATGCAAAGGGATAACTCCGCGATCGGTGAATCTGTACTAGGAAAGCGCCGAAAAAAAACTACTGAAAATTTATCGAGTCACAGAGAGAGAGAGAGAGAGCTCTTGTTTGGGCAGTTGCTAGCGCACTCGGTTCCTCGGGCTCTCTAATTGGACTCGGGACCTTTTCTGGAGGCATATCTCGACCCAGATTCGAAGGAAAATTGCGAGAGACGGACTTGGTGTGATGTCCCTTTTTATATAAGCATAGCAAAGCATCATCATCCACCCGAGCAAGAAAGTCGTCGTCGTCACCCCAAAACTCATCAGGCCATCGTCATTGTCATCGCCGATCTTTGAACCAACCATGGCCATCGAGTCCTTTGTCATCCGAACGCCGGCCTCGTCGGCCAACATCGGTCCCGGCTTCGACGTCATCGGACTCGCCCTGTCGCTGTATCTCGAGCTGCACGTCACCATCGACCGGTCCAAGACGACGTCGACGTATCCGCTCAACTGCCGGCTGACGTACGAGGGCGACGGCGAGGGCAGCGTGCCGCTAGACCCGGACGCAAACCTGGTCACGCGCGTTGCTCTCTACGTGCTGCGCTGCCACAACCAGCGCAGCTTCCCGGTCGAGACCCATGTGCACATCAAGAACCCCATCCCGCTCGGCCGTGGCCTGGGCTCGTCGGGCGCCGCCGTGGTCGCCGGCGTGATGCTGGGCAAGCAGGTCGGCCGGCTCGACCACCTCGGCCCTGATCGCCTGTTCGACTACTGCCTGATGATCGAGCGCCACCCCGACAACGTCGGCGCTGCCCTGTTCGGCGGCTTCGTCGGCACCTACCTCAACCCGCTGAAACCCGAGGACGTCGCCCGCAAGGAGATCCCGCTCAGCGAGGTGCTTCCGGCCCCGGCCGGCGGCGTCGACACCGGCGCCCAGCCGCCTGACCCGCCCCTTGGCATCGGCCACCACATCAAGTTCCCCTGGTCGCCCTCCATCAAGGCCGTTGCTGTCATTCCGGACTTTGAGGTCGCCACCGCCAAGGCCCGCGAGGTACTGCCCGAGAAATACCTGCGAGCCGACGTGGTAAGTTTTTTTAGTTTTTTTTTGCTGTCTTCCTGTCTTGTCTCCTGTGTCTTGTCTCCTGTGTCTTGTGTCTCGTCTTCTGCGTCTTGTCTGTACACTAACACGGCAAGACTTTCAACCTGCAGAGAATAGCACTGCTGCCCGTCGCCCTCGGCCAGTCGCCACCCGACCCGAACCTGATCTACCTGGCCATGCAGGACAAGCTGCACCAGCCGTACCGGCAGACGCTGATACCCGGCCTGACCGACATTGTCGAGTCTATGACGCCAAGCACCCAGCCCGGCCTGCTGGGCGTGTGTCTGTCGGGCGCTGGCCCCACGATCTTGGCGCTGGCCACCGACCACTTTGACGAGATCGCCGCGCGCATCATCGCGCGCTTCAAGCAGGAGGGCATTGCGTGCACCTGGCAGCTGCTAGAGCCTGCTGAGGGCACGCAGGTCATCCGAGACGGCAAGGCCACTGCTGCATCATAGAAATTCGGAGCAAAAGAAAGAAGGAAAAGACAGAAACATAAGATCGGGCCGCGCGAACATCAGATCGTGACCAGCGGCAGCCTTCTGATACCCAGACAGAGCCTCTTTGTTGAGAAACTGAATAAAAAATTTTAAAATCACCTCTTTACAATGCCGTTGGCCCGTCCTCTGATGGCGCAAGAGGCCTCTACTCCAATCACACATACATATGTATCTGCGGCATCTGATTAGATTTTAAGCGGGGCTCTGCGATCTACTCCAATGCTCCAGACATCGCCATCCACCACGAACTAGTACACGGCTCCATGGTCGCAATCCAGTATGCACTGCCAATGGCTACTACGCTCGGCCCTGTCTATAGTAGATGGTACATGGTAGTGCTGGCAGGCTTCTATTGGATTGTGGTTTTGTCCTATGACTAAAAAAAATTGCAGGTCTACTTCGTATTATTCCGAGGCTATGCCAAGGACATTGGCAATTGCTAATATAAAGCTATCTGCATATGCTATTGTCTTGGCTAGAGCTGCCTCATTACACTGTACCTTCTCTTTCAAGATAGTCGGCGTGCTGCCTCGTCGTTACGTGAATGACAGCTAGCTTCCGCCGCGCTCGGAGACAAGGGCTGTTGGCCGGAGAAAAGCCAGCTCCGCGGGAAATACTAATAGATCGATCCATATTTTAGCTTGCCATCCCATTTAGAAGCCGTGTTTGTGTCCAAGCAGCCGGCATCTGATAATCTAATAATGAACAGCACAAGAGTACAAATAGCATCCAATGTAAAGGCGACTTGTATTGATAGATGTTCGTAGATAAGACGGAGATGAATCTCGCTGCTGGCACAGAGGATAATAGAGATGCCTTTGTCTTTCCCGGCCACCCTGCCAATCGGCCTCAGCACATGCATAACACGCACTTGGTCTTTTCGTCCCGGCAAGCCTGCTACCTCCCCATCTGCCATTCTTCTTGCTGCCTCGCGTCCCGATCAAGCTACCGCCTCCTGCCCAGAAGTAGGTGTAGGAAGTGGGCCGGCAAGCAGACAGCCAGGGAAGTTCCGGCATAATGTCCTTTCTCCTCGCCTGCTATTAAAACAAGCCCGGTTCCTGTCGACCTCTCGCTTGACATCATCGACACCGTCAACATTTCACAGCCAGTCCTGCAATCCAGTCACAAGAGACATTGCCAACGTTGGATTTCACTCACTTCGACATCCGCCTTTGGCTTGCCAGACACACCAGATCAGATCTCTTGCAACCTCCCCCTCACCCCGTCCATCTATGATGACATCCGCGCAGCGGCCCAACGACACCGCCGCTTCTCCCTTCAAGGTCCTCGTGGTCGGCGGCTCATATGCGGGCCTCGCGGCTGCCCTCAACCTGTCAGACCTCTGCCAAGGCAAGACTGCACGGGGAGGCTATGGTGCCGAAAACCCCTGCAAGACCCCCATCCACGTCGACATTACCGTTGTTGACGAGCGGGACGGATTTTGTAAGTTACCATGGCAGCACATTTAGCTGAGGACTTTTGGACCTCCTTTCCCTCTTTTTTCTCTCTTCTCTCCTTTCCTCTCTCCCCTCCCTTCGTCTCTTAATGCCACCCACTCACACACAAGTCTCTAGACCATGTCATTGGCTCACCGTGGGTATTTGCCTCCATTGACTACGCCAACAAGGCATGGGTCTCCTACAGGGACGTACCGGCCTTGCAAGATGCATCTCACTTCATCAACACGGTGCAAGGCAGCGTGACACGGCTCGACCTCGCCGCTAAGAAGGCCGTGGTCAGCAAGGCCGGCGGCAATGCCTCTGCGACCATCGACTACGACTTTGTTGTTGTTGCCTCGGGACTGCGCCGCGTCTTCCCTGTCGTGCCGCAGTCACTTAAAAAGGAGGCCTACCTCGCCGAGATTGCGCCTCACATTGAGACTGTGTCGTCTGCAAAGGATGGCGTTCTGGTTGTCGGTGGTGGTAAGCTCTCTGTTTTTTCCTTGCCAATTGCTTCATCTCTGTTCTTTCATGTGTTTGCTGCCACGCTACGCTCGCTGACTGACTCGCCAACAGGTGCCGTCGGCATCGAGATGGCCGCAGAGCTGAAGTGCGCCCAGCCCCAAACGAAGGTCACGCTGGCACACTCGCGCGCACGCCTGCTGTCATCGGAGCCACTGGACGATGTGGTTGGAGCCAAGGTTCTAGAGACCCTGAGGGAGCAGGGTGTCGACGTGCTCCTAGAGCATCGCCTGCAGGAGACGCGGCCCGTTGCTGGCCAGTCTGCCGTGTCAGAAGTCGTGTTCTCCAACGGCCACACTCTGCGAGCCAACTCTGTCATTATGGCATTGTCCAAGAGCACGCCGACGACGACGTTCCTGCCCTTCGAGGCCGTCACCGAGGATGGCTACATCAAGATCCAGCCAAGGTAGACCAGCCGCCCGGCCCCTCCTTCTCCCGATCTGACTCTAATGAGCAATCGGATTCTGACATGCACCCAGCCTCTTCTTTCCGGACGCAGTGCCCAACGCCGACAGCGCCCTTGGCGCAGGAGACGCCGTCTCCTGGTCTGGGATCAAGCGCTGTGGCCGCGCTATGCACCATGGGTATTATGCTGCCTACAACATACACCAGCGCATGCAGAACATCCTGTTCGGCAAGACGCCGGAATTTCAGACTCTGGACCCGGTCCCGCCGATGATTGGCATTGCTGTGGGCTCCGATGCTGTTGCATATTCCAACGGGGAAGGGAAGCTGGAGTCTGGCAAGGCTGTGGCCGAGCACTTTTTTGGTGACGATCTTGGCTTCTCAAGTAAGTAGTATTCCCGCTCCCCACCTACCGTATCTATGGCGTCCCATGAAATGGAACGACATGCTCACACACAATGCCTCCAGTCTGCTGGAATATTCTAGGCCTGGGAAAGACATCGAAAGGTCCTGGCGACGACGAGAAGCAATAATCGAGCAGCTTGTAACACTTTGATGTAATCATATGGTATACCTAGGACGTTGTGCTGTTGAATGATATTTGGAAGTTGTCACTCGGCATATCGCAGCCCATGCCGGCGTTATGCGGGCAAAAGCATTAGCCGTTACGGGAGGTCCATGAACTGAGATTGTGTCCTAGAAACTGACTGCTTGTCGCTCATGCAAACTCTCCGAGAGCGAAGTGCGAGTACGCGAACTCGAACCCGGACTCAAACTTAGAGTCGAATTCCGTCCTCGAAAGGTAAAGGAACCGGAAAAACTCGAACGAGAGCTGAACAACAGAGAGTTAACACGGAGTCACCCGATGCCTCCATATGGAGCAGAAGCTCCTAGAGTGGCCAATCAGAAGCAGCCCAACCCATCCAGCCTTTCCGGCTGACAAGATTGGATGTCATCCCCGCTTTAAAACTACAGACAATTGACACGCGCTAATCATGCGATTTCGACTAGACGGTGGCACGACAAAGCTTAATTGTCGTCTATAATCGTGCCACCAGGCCGGATTTTACAGCTACCAGGACGCACCGTTCTAGGGAACGACTCTTCTGGTATGCTGGTCTGGGGGGCGCTGCTAGCTGCCTGGGGTGCTGCCAGCTACTTGGGGCCCCTTTGCCGGAGCGCTCATCGTCATCCCATTTCTGGCCAAAGATGGCATGATGCCTGCACGGCTAGAAAGAAGAAAACGACAAAATGTCGGGTCTGGTTCTTGCCCCGCGTGGAAGCCCTGATGGCAGGTTGCCGTTTTGCTTCCCAGAGTAGCGGTTGTGACTGTAGTCTCCCGTATAAAGAGGACCTGCTCTCTTTTCCTTCTTGACCGTGACCCCTTCTCATCTACATCATCATCATCACATCTCCACACATTCTCCTTTCGGCCAATCTCTACTCAGCATTAATAGCATCTCCCCTCTAAACCTACAAGCACAATGTCTCCTATCATTGCCCGTGCTGCCATGCGCTCTGCCCGCCTGCCGGTGAACAGCTTCAGCCGATCTGCTCCATCTCTCATCACCCGGCGGTTGGCCAGCACGACCAAGTCTCAGCCTCCCGACTATAGCGGCCTCGCCAAGCGCGTTGTTGGCAACGCTGTGGTGTACGTACTCTTTTTTTGAAGGAAAAAAAAACCACTCAAATGTCACGGCTCTGGTTCTAACATTTCCCTTCTTACTAGCTATGTCCCCACTGCTCTGGCAATTCTCGGCTGGCCCTACGTGGCCTACAAGATCTTCGAGGACCGCATGTAATAGATACCTATTATAAGCGACGGCGACTGGGATCTATAACCATCGTCTGCTTTTGCTCGTTCACTCGATTCGGGGAGTTTGGATATAATTACAATCCTTGCATGGATAGCATGGGCAGCAGAGGCGTTTATTGGCTGGCATAATTCATAAGACATTTTTTTGGTCTAGAAGATGGGACTCTAGCACACCCTCGAGAGACGTGGCAGAAAACGCCAGCTCGGCAAAGAGGAGTTCGTGCTTCAGCGGCTATATTTTACTTCCGTACATACATTAAACTTCGCATAAAGCTCACCGCAGGCGTTCTGATGTGAAACCGATATGGGAAGAAAGGAGTAGAGTGAAAGTTAAGGTTGCTATAAAACGGGAAAACGCCGCCCGCTTGGGCTGACGTATTCCATAGTCTCAAATGCCTATCAATGTTAGGTACTACGTATCTGCGTGCAAGAAACGTATCCCAGCCTTCCTATAAAATGAAGAAGTTATTTACACTATACGAGAACAGAGACAAAAATATCACGAGACCTGCGAGAAGAAGTCTTCTCTCGAGAGACTCACAGTTGTGTGACGCCACAGTTGGCGCCACAGTTTATGAAAGGCCCGTGCTGGACACAGAAGTTAATGAGGCGCTAAACTAGACGCGGATTAGACACGGAAGCACGCCCCTTGTGTCCCTGGCGCGTTGTGTCCCTGCAAAATAGCCGTCGAGGACTGCTTGTCTACAAGCTCTCCTTTTGCTAGAAGCCCTCGATCAAACGGCAAACGACGGCAACGACGACGCCGACCTGCACTCATCCCCGACGACAGTTCGGGCACCCCGGCATTCTCGACAAATCCTACGGATTCTGTAGTGACATGCTCCGAAGCCGTCTTGGTTAGCGGATCTGTGCGTGCTTTTTTTATTTTATTTTAATTTGGTCTTACCGCCGTTATCCTCCAGAATCAGGACCCGGATTCGCACCCGGACTCCCAAGCCGGACTGCTGCAAGTGTGATCGGCCGACAGCAACCGACGGTAGTTGCTTCTCTCGTCTTTCCTCTCTCCGTATGCCGCGGCCATAGCGCCACCCTTTTTCACCCTCCCCGATAGCTGCAACAATGGCGGAAAGCCTTCACAACATCCCCATGGTCATTGACAATGGCTCGGGCACAATACGCGCGGGATTTGCGGGCGAGGAGCTTCCCAAGTGCTACTTCCCGTCGTTCGTCGGGCGGCCCAAGCACCTGCGCGTGCTGGCCGGCGCGCTCGAGGGCGACTGGTTCGTGGGGCCGCGGGCGGCCACGGAGCTGCGCGGCCTGCTGAAGATCAACTACCCTCTGGAGCACGGCATCGTGACGGACTGGGACGACATGGAGAAGATCTGGGCGTACATCTACGACGAGGGCCTCAAGGTCCTGAGCGAGGAGCACCCCGTGCTGCTGACCGAACCGCCGCTAAATCCGCGCAGCAACCGCGACACGGCGGCTCAGATCCTGTTCGAGACGTTCAACGTGCCGGCGCTCTACACGTCGATCCAGGCGGTGCTGTCGCTATACGCGAGCGGCCGGACCACTGGCATCGTGCTGGACGCGGGCGACGGCGTCAGCCACGCCGTGCCCGTATATGAGGGCTTCGCCATTACCAACTCGATCCAGCGCATCGACGTCGCCGGCCGCGATGTCACCGAGTACCTGCAGACGCTGCTGCGCAAGAGCGGCTACGTCTTCCACACTAGCGCCGAGAAGGAGGTCGTGCGTCACATCAAGGAGGCCACGAGCTACATCGCCCTAGATCCCAAGAAAGAGGAGAAGGACTTTATGACGGCCAAGTCAGACCCAAAACGAACTGCCGAGTTCATCCTGCCCGACGGCAACAAGCTAAAGGTGTGCTTTCTCTCTCTTTTTATTTCTTTCCCCCCCCCCCCTTCTCTCTCTCTGTGCTCACGAAACACACCCAGGTCGGCGCTGAACGTTTCCGGGCACCCGAGATCCTGTTTGAGCCCGAGCTCATCGGGCTAGAGTATCCCGGCGTACACCAAATGGTGGTAGACGGCATCGTGCGGACGGACTTGGATCTACGCAAGTCGTTGTACGCCAACATTGTGCTGTCTGGTGGCACAACCCTCACCAAGGGCTTTGGCGACCGGCTGCTGCATGAGATCCGCAAGATTGCCGTTAAGGACATGCGGATCAAAATTTTTGCACCACCAGAGCGCAAGTATACGACGTGGATCGGCGGTAGCATTCTGGCTGGTTTGAGCACGTTTAGAAAGGTGGGAAATGCGCCACTTTCCCCTTCCCTCGTCCCCTTCCTCTCCCCTCTTTCTCAGGACCTTTCCCCCCTGGACATTCCCCGCGTTTGCCTCGCTAATACTAACTAATTTGGCGCAGATGTGGGTCAGTATCGACGACTGGCATGAGAATCCCGACATTATTCACACGAAGTTTACGTGAGGAAGCGGTGCCGTGCGCAAGCAGGTAGCTTGAAGGGATATACCATGTACTACAAGATATGGCGTAAGTTCCAACTAGAGACAGAGACGCGAGGGCGGTCCCTCCTGACGGTCACCGCGTAAAGCGGACGCGGCGGGCATCTAAAAAGGGCATGTTCGCGAGGAGAGAAACAGGACGGTGTGGCGCAGGTCAAAGAGGGAAATAAAACTCCAAACAAACGCTCTCAACACACAAATGATACCCTTTGGTTTATACAAACGGGGGCCACCCTCTCACACAATCTTTATTTTATCTCTCTTTTTAGTGTTGATGTTGAAAAATCGAGACCAATAGCCTCGCAGATATCTCAGATATAATATTCCAACACTGGCAATATTAGTCTGCCCAATGCAAGGATGCTACGAGTACATGTACAAGACGGCCTCAACAAACGGGGTCATGCTCAAGTGTGAGGCTGAGTATTAGGTATATTTGGTATTACTATAGGGGGAGAGTCGAAACGGTAAATTTCTTAGCACTCGTATTCCATTTCCTTCGTCAGGTATCTTATTATTATCAAACAAACAACGCCATAATGCCGAGAATGCCTCCGTGAAAAAATGACGAGTTTGCCAGAAACTGTGCCAAATGCAAAAACAAACAAGTAAAACCAATCCTTTTACTTTCCATTATTGCCTCCTTTTTTGTGTTCTCTTTTCCCGCTCATTGTCCCGAAAAGTCGTATTATAAAAATAAAAAGGCCATGCGTCTTGGCGGAGAGTTAACGCCGCCCAGTGAAGTAGAGCAAGAAAAAGGAGAAGCAGCGCTGGCTATTGCTGTAATAGAATTCGACGCCCTTCTCCGCCTCATGAGCGGAACCGCGACCAGAAGCCGCTGCGCACCTCGCTGCTGTCGCTGGTGCTGGTGCTGGCATCGCTCTCCTTCCGCCGGCTGCTCTTCTTCGGCTTCTGGAAGTGGGCAGACAGGGACTTTGACGAGAAGACGTTGCCGGCGCCGCCACGGCCGACGTGGCCAGATGAGGTGTTGCTGGCTGCAGTAGAGGCGAAGGCGAATTCGTCATCGAGCGAGAGCTCGCGGCGCTGGGAGACGGGGTGGGCGTTGCCGGCACCACCGCGGCCAGCATAGAAGCGGACGGTGCCGGTGGCAGGGGATGAAGAAGATGCAGAGCTGATCTTGGTCAGGGGGGTTGGCACGCCCGCAGACGGCGTGGTGACCGGGGCCCGGAACGTGTTTCCAAGGCCACCGCGGCCGGAGTGGGTGTAGGTGTTTGCAGGCACCGTTGGGTGCGGCTCAGTGACGGTGATTGACATTGTGGATGATGACTGGAGGAGCTGTCTATTTCAAGAATCTGCACTGCTAGGCAGGTTGTCTGACGAGGCTGATAATGTGATTTTGGGAGAAAAAAAGAAGAAGCTGGGGTAGAAGAGGTCGTGTCTTTCTTGAAGGTTTATAGTTTATAAAGCCCGAGGTTTTAGGTTTTTGGTCTTTGTGCCAAAGTCTTTTCAGGAAACAACTGTGTGATGCAGAATGGAGTGATGAAAGACAAGAGAGAGAGGCCAGGGCTTAATATAGGAGAGAGCAGTCTCCCTCTGCGTGTAAGAGGAGTCATGAATGAACTAAACAGCAAGGGAAAAGCGTTACCAGGTACAACAGGACTACCCCATTTTAGCTGGGAGTCGGCGTAGGACGGTTGGTACATTATTTGTGTCTACATGTCGTGCTTGTTACGATACGGACGCACGGGAGGGTGTGAAAACATTGCTCGCCGTCCAGCGTGACAGCATCGTGTACGTTCCTTGTCTTTCTGGTGGAGTCTCGGTGCGCAGGATAGATGGCAACAGCGCCTGTACGTGAAGACGAAAGCGCCTCTGAAAATTGTGAAAGAAAAAAAAATCTGCGTGCCAGCTGGCCAATTGGCCGGCTAGCTAAGGGGCGCTGGGTACACGAGACCTGCTCAGTTTTTGCTTCCCCGGGGGGTGGCTCTGCGCAGAAGGAGAGGGCGCACTGCTATTTTCCGGCTGCATTCCAGCTGCATTCTAGCTGCATTACAGCGGGCTTTCCAGCAGCCCAGAGGTATCCGGTACTCGCCTCCCCCAGTTGCCCATTAGCATACCGTTACTAAATGGCGGGCGGCTTAGCGTGTCACGAGGTCCTGCTGTGGCCGTTTTTGGGTTTCTCGTACCTAATATTTTAGTAATAACTTCAGGTACGTACCGTTGGAGAGGAGGCAAGGAGCTGGCCTGCTGCCAGAAATTGCAAACGCCGAGTACGACAGAGTTTCTTGGCCATCTGGCCATGAGCCGATGGCGATGATGACGAGGCCGATGGTGAAAGCGGTGAATCAGAGCAAGCGGATGTCTCGCAATTCCATTTCCTGTTCCTCCTGGTCCTGTTTCAACTGTTTTGTCATGGCTTGCCGTCGCCCATCAACAGCGAAGATGCTAGTCCGAGAAGCCGAGAGAAATCCCTAGAAGCTGGGAGCAGCCTCAAAAAACGTTGCTCCTTCCCGAGTCTGTTTTGTCACATATCCTTTTTAGGCACAAAGCCGCACAGATTTGTCATCTCCATAATCCAGGTCGTGACCTTGGCTCAGGTGACACTTTTGGACAGTTGCTTCGCCCGAAAGCAGTAAGAGGCACAACAGCAGTCCCTTGGACCCCTTGTTCCCCCGCAAAGCTCAGCCCTGGTTATGGATTTTCCCGGCCCAAGTTAGTGATGTGGACCTTTCTGCTGGGTTTTACGGCCCTTTTGTCTTCTTCTTTTCTTTTCTATGTTTTTTTTTCACACTTTTGCCGCATATTTTGCGCCATGGGCCAGCGCCACTTTGGCACAAATGACCAACAAAATTTCCCCCCTTTGACAGGCCATCGTGACTTGTTTTGCGTGCTGAAAATAGACTTAGCCACGGCTGCCTACGACAAAAAAAAACCTTCAGCGCCATGCTCATCCTCGTAGGCGGCAGCCGCCGGCTGGCTAGTTTTTACGGAGTTACCTCTTAATAGCAGATTATAGAATATATCTGACCAACCATCAAAACACGGTTGATGCATTTAGGAATGAAATTGGCTGCAATAAATTAAGACGTAGTCTAGGTGTCAACATCGTTCGACAACCGCAGAACTACATAGTACACGCTTTCGAGGGCTGTTTTGATGTTTGGATGTGAGTTAACAGGGTTGGAATCTGGCTACTGGTATTCCTCGAACCATAAGTCAAGAAAGGGGCACGATTCCCTTGCCATCCTTTACTTGGTTGTCAGCAAATTGAGACTGACCGTCGCTCCACTTTTATCACGCGTCTCTGTCCACATCGCAGCTCGACTGTTGTAAGTTATGTAAATACGGGGTAGATTTACGGCATGACTGGGCTGCAATGCATGAAGCCCATCCTTTCGTCCTTCTACTCGTACCCGCGTGATCCAAACTGTCCCCCGCTCTCGCATATGGACATGCTGTACGAGTGTCGTTGGCTCATGCTTTTCTGCTCACATCACTGCTCTCTGGGTCGAGACAAAGCTATAGAACAGCCGGTCCTCAATCTGTTGTGGATTTTCGCAATGAGCACACATTAAGTGTCGGGTATCGCGCTTATTATTACTCGGCTGGTTGAAGCCATGGGTAGGGGGACGTATATTACGATATTGTTCTCAGCATCCCCCGATGTGACTCATCATTGAGCATAACTGACGACACTGTTCTTCCAGCTATCGAGTATTCCCTCACTCATATAATCAATCTATCACGTCTTTTAGGAACTTGAACGCGAGCACGCGTACTCGTACAATGCATCCCAGCATTGGCCCAGACACCCTATCACTCCGCCTAGGATGAACATCCAAACCTTTCTTCTTTGACAAAGACTGCATTTAAAGCATGCCACCCGCAGACTGAGCAACAGTGATAGGAAGGTGACGGTGTCTATCAATTGAGCTTTGCTAATACTGGTAGCCATGCAAATACTCGCGCATCATGGCCCGCATTGCTTTGGTGCCTTCAGACGACATTAAGTCCTTCTCACTGCCTTCCTGTATCGCGGAGAGGCTCTTCCATTTTCGAGTGCAATCCCGTTTCTTCCTCTGGTAATGCTGCATGAAGTATCTCTGCGACGATTTGATATATTGGCTTTAACCAACCACTGATACTAAATTGGCCTCCGTGAGATCGTCTAGGCCGGTGCCGTCCACCTGCTAAACTTGACAATCATTTTCTCCCGGCCTGGCCCTCATTTATTAGTAAATAGTTGCTTGACGCCTCTGCAAAGAGGCCCAGCCTAGCGTGAGCTTTCATTGCCTTGAATACAGCCTGCGAGCGCACAGTGTTAAGTTACACGGGAGCTAGTTTCATAGATTAGCCTTCCACGTTTATGCATACGATACGAAAGAAGGGAGTACTGCTGTTCACCATTATCGGAGACTTCGAACCAGATCGTCGATCAGTAGCTGTTAAGGAGAGCCGGTCCAACTATGAACGCCATTAACGTCGTAGCCTATTTGAAAAGCGTGTAAAATAGACTGGCTGTCATTATGTGCAAGGGTTTTGAGATAGAGCTACGGCCGTGATGGTTGTTAATGTGGGCGAATGTGGTATTTGCTTACTGGACTGTTGGCTGTCCGATTTCTGACACAATGCTTTCGGACAAATATAATATTATTACAACATGTACTATATACTTTGAAGGATCTTGCCTTGCTTTAAATCCAGCCCCTTTTTCGAGGAGATTTGTGCTGCCATAGACTTGCTTCCCTTGGATTGCTCTCTTTACCTCTTCCTCCCCATGCCTTCTGTCAAGAACCAAAAACTAGGCGAGAACTCTTCATGAGATTGTCATTGATATTTCGTTAGAGTCGTTGAAAGGCAGCTGACAATACCAGAATGAAACTCGGGGTTCAGTCAAGCCGTTGTTCTTTTCTTGGTACCCCATTTCCTCCCCTGGCGACGCTGACCAGCGCTTTCAATTCAGCGACCGAGTATTTCTGTTGAATGAAAATGCCGACTGAGCAAAACATAATAATGAAATAAAACCAAGCAAGCCCCGGCAATCTTGGCCAGAGCTGACCGTCCTGGGCTTCATCGGCCCTGTACCCCCTAGAAGACTAGCCAGTAGCCATCTGACTGGGAGACCTCGAATCCGGCTACCAAGAGACTTCGCACCGATGACGTTAAAAGGTTTCGGTGTCCTGTGACGCAACCGTTCCGAAAGTGTCTGTCAAGATGTTAGGCGACATGCCGCAAATAATGGGTAACTGCTCGATAATTACACACCTCTCTTGCGTCTGCGCGTCTCACTGGTAGGCTCCTCGATGTCGTAGCTCCGCACGCTCCTCTCGCTCTTGGGAGTCATCGCACGGGGGCCGCTTGGGCGACGCGTCGGCACCCCTAAAGCGCTGCTGAGATTGCGGTTCTCAAGCCGCGGGCTGCCGGTATAGCTGGTTGACACGTGTGCTGTCGTCCCGTAGGGCGAATGCGGCGAATCATCAAGAGGCTCTTTGGGCGGACGAGGCGGAGCCCCCTGTGACTGGCGGCTCTCCGATCGCTGCGACTCCCAGTACGCTTGCTGTGATTCATTTGCGGCTGCATTGGCAGAACTCGTTGCAGCATTGGCAGCCGAGCTATCGCTATACCGGTTGGTATTCTGACCGGGGAACCGATGAAGCGAGGTGGCTGATCCGGCCCAATCAGCTGAACGTGGGCTCATTGGTGAATCAAAGTTTTCTGCCCGAATCTCAAGCGTTGCCTTCAGAGGCTGCCCTGACCTTGGTTGCGGGTGCTGCAGATTCAGAGAATTGCGGTGCACATGATATTTTGGATCCTCTGGTGTCATGTACGACTTCGGGTCGGGAGGTACAACCGCTGTGCTGTTGGCATTGTAGGCGTAGTCCTGACTGCCACTTTGTTGTGCTGGAGACACGTAATACTCACCATGGGGCAGATCTTGCTCGGAGAAGCCGCTGGGAAGTTTGTCATCGCCTTCCGGATCAGTTGGCAAGTTGTAGCCATCGTAGCTAGCCAGGTCTGACCTGGAGCGAGATGGTCCGCTTTGGTAGCCGAGTTCCTCGTTGCCCCTCTTCGAGTCACGGCTGCTTCGGAACACACGGCCGACACTCGACGTTGTTGTCTCCGACCACCGTGAGATCTTGGGAATCCAACTCGACGAGCCGCTGGACTTGTGCTTCTTCCCCTTGTCCGTCCGCGGCGTATTGTCGCTGCTCTGCGGAGTTTGCTGCAGATCTTGATGTGTTTGAAGCTGTGGAAGTGATTGCGGCTGGTGTTGCTGCACCATTTCTGCCTGTCGTTGTGGTGTTGCCAAGAGGGCCGAGCTCATCTGCGGCAAGGAAGCGGGGCTGCCATATCGGATGTTGTTGGGGGTCATTGCTCGAGGGCTGGCAACGCTCTTCTGGTGTCCGTATTCCATCTCCTCCTCATTCGCCTCTGGCACCGTGCTAATGCGATTGTCGGAGAATTTGCGCTCATAGCCACCTGTTCTGGATGTGATCGATGGTCCACCACGAGAATGGACAGATAAATGTCCGGACTGGCTTGCGTGGCTGGCAGTTGAAGTTCCAGCATGGCCTTCGGGCTCATAGCCACGGTCTTGCTCATATGGCATCTGCGACTCAGCGTCACCGTATGGGGAAGCAGCTCGGCCACCGCCAACGGTTGCGCCAATCGCCCCAGCATCCACAGTAGATGTTTGCGCCTTTAACAAGTCCACCTGCAGCAACAGCTGGTTAAGCATGTCTTCGATTCGGGTGAGGTCATTGTTGCCCTTAGCATTTAGCGACTTGAGAGCGCGGCGGAAGATGTTCTGACGCTTGGCCGGCAAATCGTCCATGTCAGGCTGTGAGCTAGCAGCATGCAGAGAACGTGCACCACTGCCGGGCTGCGGGCGTGGTCCGCCGAGGTGGGTGCGGACTGTCTTTTCGGTCCCATCAAGGATCTCTGTGATAATGGCATCCTCGCTGTCGGCGAGCTTCTTGGAGAACTCGTTGTTGATGCCCTTTTCGTGCAACGCGAGCAACGATTTGACGTTTTCAAACGAAGTGCGCATCTCTGCCGCAGCACGCACAAGTGTCACGAGAATTTCTGTGTCACGGGCACTTCGTTGGGCATCACGGACCATCAACTGGACGAGTTAGCGGAAATTTCAAGTGAGTAGACACACAGGAGGGGCGAATGTGAGAAGAAGACGCCAAAAAAAATAGAAACATACATGCTGCATAAGTGCAATGATGTCCTTGTTTTCGATCCGGTCAATGCCAGCACCACTGGCGGGATCATATAGAGGAGTCCCCATTCCTTGTGAGAGGCCGCTGAAGTGTCTTGTTTGGTTTACCGAGTAGAACATGTCCTCTTGGCCGCCAAATGGGGTTGGCATCGTCTCTGGAAAAGCAACTTCCTTGCCCTTGATAGTCCCTGTCAGGTCTGGAGACTTCCCAGGACCCTGAGTCTCGTAGCCCTCGTCGTATCTAGCCCCCAGGGGGCTCCTTGTTGTATAGTCTACACCAGCGTTGTAGGCGGCAGCCGCACCCGCACCTGCGGAGACAGCCGGAAGCGTTGTCTTGATAAGATGCTCATTCACGATGGGGCTTGTCCCTTCGTACGGATTTGTGATCAGAGTATCCCTCTTCCGGTCGTCAGATGACCGCTGCCAGTCGTCGTGTTCCTGGCTGGTCTGTCGGCTGTGCTGAGAAGAGGCCATGGCAACAGCCCCCGCGGCCTTTCCAGCAGTCGGACCAGCAAATCCCAAGTCACTATCGTGATGCTCCTGTGTAGGCGTCCGGTCGCCAGCACGCCAGATGTCTTCGTCGTGATTAGAAGCTGGTCCATGCACATCAGAAGGGTTTGTTTCGAGATCGTCTTCTTGGTAGCCGAAGCCAATTTCTGGCATGGGGTCGTGCAGATCAGGCAGGCCATTTGCACTCATTTGGGGCTGATCATATTTATCTGCGTTAGAGATGTAAGATTGTGTGTTGACTGGGTAGCGTGCGTTTTGAGCACGCTCCTTGAAGGAGCGGTTTCTCTGAACCCCTTCCGGTGCCCAGTCATCGGGATGTGCGAGGTCGTCTTCGTGGTTTTCCAAGTCTGTCGACTGCTGCGGCTGTTGGCTACGGTCTTTGGCGGCGCGGATAGCAAGGCCTATAGCGCCGGCTGTTATGGCAGCGGCTTCTGACACAGTGGGCGACGGTCGGCGAACTTTGCGACCGTATTGGTCGATTTCATATTCGCCAGCGAACTCGGATGGGTTTGTTCTCGTTGTTGCCGGAGATGCAGCCAACTGCTCGCGGTGGTCCTCGTGCTCATGGTCAACGTGCAGCTCCTCTTCGCCTTCCGGTGCATGCTGGAAGTCTTGACCAGAGCGGCTCTTGGGAGTGACACGGCCTTGTGATAGCTCCTCTTCAAGTGTGTCCATAGATCCACGGGCACCTTGGATTTGTCCCAGTCCACTGGAATCTCCTGTTAGTGCTGATCCCTCCAGCATAGAGCCATCCACTAAAGATGCTACGGCTGATTCGATGCCGATAGGAGTGCGAACAATATTCGGGTTCGCACCGACTCCTTGAACAGCTCTAAAGACGTTGCTGCCGTCGTCTGTGAGTTGGGTGGGGGCAAGTTCCGAGTAGGCAACGTTGGAACTAAGAGCGCTACCGTCTTGGTCGAAGTCACGGCTCATGGCATTGCTGGGGACAGAACTCGGCGAAGCGGCGGATTTGAGTTCGGGCAGCGGTGACTTGCGAGGAGAAGAGGCGGACGCGCCTGTTGGGCCTGATTCCCTATAGCCTTGTACTTCGCTCGCGCCACCTTCCGTATAGCCTGATACGCTTGGAATAGGGCTGAGGCCACGGTGCTCAGGCTGGTAAGGGACGTAATTGAGCGGAGCAGGCACGATCTGGTTGCCATATTCATCGTACGTCTGCGCCCCATACTGTGCCATCTCGTCGTATTCGTCGTACACCTCGCCTTCACCATGTTCAGCATACTGGTCCTGGTAATGCTCATCTTCGTGGGGAAGCTCTTTCTGCTGATGCTGGCCTGTTTCGTGCTCATATTCATGAGACTCGTAGATGCCGTCGTCGCCCGCGTACTCGGCAGGGGCCGGACCCTTCCGAGGCAAAGCCTTCAGGTCTCCATGAGATATATTTGAATGCCGGGTACCCAAGCCGTCTAGTGAAGTAGCAGCAGTAGGTGCCGGGTCTGGGCTGCCAGCAGGCCCTAAAGAGGGTATGCCCCTTGACACCTCCTGAATTGGCGCGGTTTGCAGCTCATCGGATGCAGACCGAGGCCGGTCGGTCTCAGCGGACAGAATGGATGTTCTCGTGACATCTGAGTTGATTTCGCTCATCAAAGGCATCGGTGGCCGTAGGTACCCCGGACTGGGCTCAGTATTCCGTGCCTGTTCATAGCTAGGCCCAACTTCGGATTCAGGTGCATCTGCAACACCAATATTGTGTTGTGCGCCATCTTCGAAAGAGTGACTTGCTGCACTGTGGGACCCGGACAGATATAGATCGAATTGGCTTTGTGGTTGTGTTGACGGCGTCAAGTCATTTTCAACGTCTCTGTTTCGAGCTTCCGCCCTGCGCCGACGCCGTTGTTCTCTAGCGGTAGAGGGCGAGTCACCATGGTCTGCTGAGGCGATAGCAGCGAGAGCAGCGCCAGCAACGCCCGCAGCACCAGCAGCGCCGGCACTCTTCAACTTGTCCGCGCTTCTCTTCGGTGTTTCTATTATGGAACGGGTAGCATGGGCGGTCTCGTCTCCAGAGTCGTAATCGTAACTCGCGGAAGGGGATGGGCTGTCCTCAATAGCATGCCTTCCTTCGCGGTCCCGGTTGTCTTTCCGTCTGGCTGTTTCCTTCTCACGTGGGGTGTGGGACGCCGACCCGGCTCTATCACTAGCGCCCGACCTGCGCCGGTCATAGTCATCCCGCGAGGCAGACGTGCCGGTGGACGTTGTGGAGCCACGGCGATCTTTGCGGCTGTGCTCTCGCTTCAGTGCGTTCAACTCTGGCAAGATAAGCCGCCGGATGGCATCTTCGACTGTTTCCAGAAGCTTTGGATTGTTGATGGAAGATGTTTTGGAGGCGCCAGAGCGGACAGAGTACTGGTCGTAGGGGTTGTGAGTTGGAGAAATGGCTGAAGATAAAACGCTAGATTCAGCAGCAGATACTGCTGATTCGTTGTGGTGTCGATGACGGCTGGACCGCCTATGTGAAGGAGAGTCATCGTTCTCGACAACACTAATATGACTTCTACTTGACCGATGTTTTCGATCCGACTTGCTGCTGCTGCCTTCACGGCCTCTGTCTCTGTCTCTATCTTTGTCCTTTGACGAGGATTTTGATAAGGTCACGCGCTCCTTAACATCGCTCCTACTGGCGCTCGAAGCCCGGTTCCGTTCCAGTGCTGCGGCTCCGGCTGCAGCTGCGGCAGTCGATGCGGCAAGAGCAAAAGCCCGGGAAGGACTGTCGGATCGACCGGGTGATTTTGATGATCCGTCTAGAAAGCTGTCGGCGGGGATGGCAGAGATCTCAGACTGTGTGCCATGGACGTAGGAAGCGGAGCCACGACTGCTGGCAGCAGCGGGAATCAGCGGGCTGGTTGGACGACGCGGCCGTTGGCGCTGGAAATTCCCACCGCCACCGCCACGATCAATTTCTACTACAATAGGGTTTCGCGAGACGTTTGACTCCTCAGTGGCTGATGTATAGGAGTTCACGCTCTTGTCGTCTTCGGCATCGATGCTGCTAATGGCACTGCCAGCAGCGTCTAAGTCGCGTGTAGTTGAAGATGATGCCTTCTGTCCACTTGTAGATCGACGGGACAGGGAAACCTTTCGGTTGCTGGAAGACTTTGGCTTGGATATCATGATATGCTCGTTTTTGGCACTGCCAGATTGCTTGACGCGCACACGGACGCTGGGCTTGCGGTTTCCAACGCCGTCGGAGCTGGATATCTTACTGCCCTCGTAGTACTCGATGAGAAGCGACGTTTGGGAGCGGTTACTGCTGTGGCCGCGTGTTTTTATCGTAACAGGAGTGCCGTCTTCAGGCAGAGAATATGTTGATTTGTCATCGGTGACGCGGGATAGATCGGTTGCTGTGACCTCGGTCGCTGTGGTCGCCGTGGATTCTGTTTCGGTGGGTGCTGGTAGGGGAATGGCGGCCTTCTTTTTCTTCGGGTCGCCACCCATGGTTGGATCTTGAGATATGATGTAGAAGGGGTGGCGGATGGAAGTCTGCTTGGTCGAATTTGGAAGGGTCGGGCCAGTGGAAGCAAATATGCACACCGCTTAACCCTCTTGACTCCAAGTAGCCTCTTCTCGTGAGGCTCGTCGCCCCAGTCTTTTAGTCCCAGAAAAAAGTCTATCGCACGAAGCCAGCAGCCAGCAGGAAAAAAAAGACGAGGAAACGTAGGTGGGGAGGGAATTTGAAGGGTCTTCTATTAGGTCGACATAAAGGCGTGAAAAAAGTATAAGGGCAGGTAAATTAGGCCACACCTGGTTGTCACAACGTGCGTCAGCGAAGTTTGGTGCCAATAGCAGGGGAAGCAGTCAGAGAAGAGTTGGGTGTGCAGGAGCATGAGATGGATGAAGGAGAGAACTGGAGGACAACGCACCACCCAAGTTTCAAACAGGACGGAGGCAGACCAAAAGTCAGATGTGAACTTGGCGGTGACGCAGACGACACGGCCAGATTCCACCGGGTCAAGGCCACTGGATAAGAGGCTGTTACCCGGGTGCAGTCGAATACAGGGTGGGTTCGGTGGCTGCCAAGGTTTATGTTTCTGTTGTTGCTTCTGGCGATGAGCCCAATACGAGCAGGTTTGCGTGTGCGTATGCACGTATGTGTCTCCCTTTAGTTGTTTGGTCCGTATAAGTGGACCTGGCAGACAGCCGTCAGAGAGGCGCAAAAGCAAAACAGAGAATGCGAGGGCGGAGAAAAAAAAAAAGGTGAAATGGCAAGAAAGGGGGGGCAGGCAAAAGAGGTATCGGTTTTTTGTTCCTCTTGGCCTTTGCC